>OZ024860.1:52177555-52220055 GCA_964017155.1 Oasisia sp. SBJ-2009 | reverse complement strand
GCTCACATATATTGACATTATCAACAAATTCCTTCTGTGAGCTCAAAACTATGTCCAACACGTTCTTGTCCCTGGTTGGTTCTAACACATGTTGAAAAAAGAAACTATCTTGTACTAAATTTAAAAACTCTTGATCCTCTCTCCCAGGACTCTGTAGAGATGTCCACTTTATATGCCCATGGTTAAAATCCCCCATAATAATACAGTCCCGTTTACTCACTTCTTTTATAGCGTTGTGCATTTTTTCATTCTCTTCTATGCTTATGTTTGGACTACGATAAACTAACCCAACAGTTAATGTTGAGTTTCCTGTAACTATGTTACACCAGACAGCTTCACATTCTGCTTCTTTTTCTAATTTTATTTCGTAAGCCTGGATGGATTCTTTAATATATAAAATAACTCCGCCTCCCCTTCTTCCTAATCTATCTTTCCTAAACATTACATATCCTGTCATTCCTAATTCGGCATCTGATATATCGGGGGTGGCCCAAGATTCAGTTATACCTATTATGTGAGGGTCAATATCTTCTACCATAATGTTTAGTTCATTTCTTTTGTTTACTATGCTCCTTGCATTTAAACAAACACATTTATAACCAAATTTCGTAGGGCTTTCCAGGCTGTTTTTTGCTGATTTCTTTTTGCTGTCTTTAGCTATGCCTCTAGTATTTGGCTTCTCTGTGTATCCCCCCTGCGAAACTAGTTTAAAAAATTGCAACCTGTTCCTCTGTCCATAGATTGAAGCAGGTTCTCGGAGAACACTGCTGCGCCCTTTCCGCTTAGATGGAGGCCATCTCTCACGTACATATCTTCCTTCCCAACAAAGTATCCCCACAAATCTACAAATCCAACTCCTTCTCCTTCACACATCTGCTCCACCAGAGCATTGATTGCCATCCTCTTACAATTTCTATAGGTTGCTCCCCTTCCTCCGATTACTGGCAAGATTCCTGAGAGAATGATCTGTTCAACTCTTGTCTTCTTCAGTTTCCCTACCAACTGTCTGTATCTTTGCACTATTCTAGTTGTCCCCTCCCTGTCTGCATTGTTCGTCCCTACATGTACTAATATAGATCCTCCCTGGCCATGCCCCAACACGTTCTCTACCCTATCTGTCACATGCTCAATCCGAGCGCCCGGAAGACAAACAACAACATCTTCTCCTTTGTTTAACGTCTTGTCCGTCTTTCGCAAAATTGAGTCGCCCATAAAAACCCTTTCTGTTCTCAATGCACCCTCGATCACTGCTTCAGAGTAGCTCCTCCGTTTTGCATCTCCCTGGTTGCTGACTTTTCCCCCTGCCGCTTTCTCTGTTGGTCCTTTCTTTCCTGTCTCTTTTCTTCCTGACATCTTCCTTGTTATTGACTTCCGTTTGGTCATATCTACTCTCAGTTCCTTTCTTCCCTTCGTCTTTCCTCCTGTCGTATCTACTTCTATCATCTCCTGTCCCCTTGTCCCTCCCTCCTTCTCTACTGTCACTTTCTCCACTGTCTCCTTCATGCATGGCATGTTTTCTGTTGTTCTTTCTCCATTTGTTGTCCTTGCTATCATCCTCCCTCCTCTCTCCATCCCCTTCACAAGATCCGTTAGCTTAGCTAGCTCTGCCATCAGACAGTCCACTTTCCAACACCCTAAACATTGGAAAGTAAACCCTTCCTCCGTTGTCTCTGACCAAGACTTTCCGCACCCCGATAAGGCAAAATCCACCAAGCTGTGGCAGTGATCACACAGCAAGTGCCTCCTTGCCTTCACTTGCCGCTTGGAAGGTGCCATAATACGATTGATCAAATCAACTTAGTTTATACCAACTTAGTCTTTAGAAAGACTGTTTGTTTATTGTGTACAGCAACTGCAGCACACTACGTGTTATAAACAACTTACTACCTATGCTACCATGAACAATAATTTTATTCTGTACTGGTACCGTTCCCTAGCGGATACTTTGGACACTACCTATATAAACAGACTAGGTCTTCCTGCTAAAACACTTGCTTATTTTTAATAACAATGGCGCCGAATCAAAGAATTATCCTATGTATGCAGCTGTTTTGCTTACCACTTTATCTGTTATATCAATTTATCAGATTTGCTAAATTTTGTTTACAATCTTGTTGAAAGCTAGATTACCCTATTTCACCCACTATAAATAATAGTCTGCACAAACTAAGGATTCCTACTAAAAAGCTTGTTTATTTTTAATAACAATGATACCTATTCAGAGTGTTACCTTACACATATAGTTGTTACGCTTATTGCTTTGTCTCTTATATACGATATCAAATAAACAGATTTTGCTCAGTCTTGTTTACAATTTGTCGAAGGCTAGATTACCCTATTATCACCCACGTATACTAATTTGTTCAAAAATACTGTTTACTAACTAAATTTAACCAAAACTGCCACTCAATATGTGTCTAGTACACCCTTATGAATAACCTTAGCACAAAAATAATACTTATCAATCAATACTTCCGCTTGTTTTTCAACTTTTATACACCACCAAATTCAAACATCTGCATCCACCAAGTTTCCCGCCGAGTTATGTTAACATGTTTGGTTTATTTGTATATTGTTCTATAAGCTACGGAAGCCCGTTGGTTCCACGGTGATTCTTTTTCTGACAGCCGCCACTTTAGTATCTGGCGGACGCCACTTTAATTTCTGGCGGCCGCAAATTAGTCGGCCGCAAGATAATTAAGTAGCGGCGGTCAGAAAAATATATATTCACCGTGGCACTAACGGGATTCCGTAATAAGCAGATATATACCATTTAAACACAACATTATGCATGTAGTATGTGTTATTTACACTTGAAGTTTACATGGAAAATGTCGATGTAATATAGCCTTGGCTTGTGTGGGGCATCATCAACGTTTAAGTGAACACTGTTAATGAAGGTAGTGCATATTAACAATCCAAAATCATAGAGCATAGAAACGAATTATAAAATGGTTGTAGCTGGTTTGTTATTCAAAACGTGATTGGTATATCGGGTTGTGATAAAGTAGCGTTCTTTTGTTACATTTTGTCCATGACGAATGACATCATCGTACACGAGGGGTAGCTCGCAATTGGCCTCGTCTCTTTTCATTGGTGTCGTTGTTTGTTCTGATCCGTGCGGCTTCCTTTAATTACCGGGTTCTTCTGTTTGGCTCGTTATCAATTGTTTTCGCTCCCTCCCAGTCTATCATGTGATTGTCAGTCGTTGCATGGGCGGATTCGTTGAAGTTGGACATTTACCTTTTTCCCGCACCTTGTACATTTCTCATTGTTCGTATTGTCTGCGTCCTTCCCGTGTTCGTCCAGTCGTGTTTTCAGCAGTCTCTCTGTCTCTCCAATATACTCAACACCACAGTTATTGTATGGTATATGGTACACCAGCTGACCTTGTTCTGCAATTTCTACGTTAAATTGTCGATGTACAAGCGGGCGCCTGAGGGTGGTGTGGGAACGCATGGCTGTCGCAGCTTCTTCATTACTCGGTGTACTCTTTCCGAAACTTCCTCCACATTTGGGATAACCACTTGACCGCTGTAGTATTTGTTCTTTGCTCTACTCTTGGTCTTTGTCTTATCTTTTGTGTTGTCTGTGACATATTTCAGGATGGATAGCCACATACTCTTATGGCTCCTCTCAGGTGTTCCATATCTTCCTTCCTGTCCCCTCCTCCGTGGTTATCGTCTCACATTTGTTCCTGAGCGTTCTGAAAACTCCTAGCTTCTGATGTTTGGGGTGGTGGGATGCAAAGTTCAGGTATTGGACCGTGTGCGTCTTCTTCCTGTACAAGCCGCCATCTTCCTTTCTGGTGAACTTGGCCTCCAAGCAGGGCAACCTGCTGTTTCTTCTTACGAGGGCAATTATGTGCTACGGCACATGTACGATGACGTCATTAGTAATTAGTACTGAAAAAGTCGACGGTTACCGTCAGACGAAAGTCTCTACACACAAAGAGAATGATCTTGATTTTGGATACAAAAAAACGAAAACTTTTGATTTGGAAAAGAACTATCCTCAGAAATGTTCAGTAATGTGCGCGGACGTACAATGTTCTAAATAATCCGACATGAGCATATCACAGCTTTTCTATCAATAATTATAAAACGGTGTTATTATCGTTTAATTCACTTAACACCTATACTTATTTCTGTCTTTTCCAAATAGTACCGAATCCTCCCAACAACCTGGATTTGAACACCAGAACTGACGAAACACTTACTGTCACATGGACTGTCCCGGACTCTGGCAAGTGGACAGGATACGAGATGACAGCAGCGGAAGGAGAGAATGTACAGGCGGTGACAACTGCCAAAGAAGCGACATCGGTGGAAATAACGGGGCTGAGCGGTGGGACTGAATACAGCGTCAAACTTGTCAAGGTGAATGACGAAGACGAAACTGCGGGTTTGACCGAGACGTACTCAATGTGTGAGCATCGAGTTTATATTGCTACTGAATTCATATTTTGTTGGACGAAATTGATGCAGTGTATAAACCAACCAGTGGTAGATTTCGGAGACACTTACTGCAGTTGTATTCAGAGATGAGTACATTAAAACAATATATGTTATTTACCATTTTAAATAGGCAATTCTTTGAGTGCTTCAATCTAGCACGTTTGTGGTTATAGCGGAATGATTGCGTGATTGCAATAGGAGTTTCCGTTTTCGTTTTACAACAATCTTAACTGTTTCGCTGTAGTTTCGAAATGTCTCAAGCGGACAGCGCGGCTCTTTGCCCGTGATGTATATAACACTCATTATCATTGATTAATAAAACGACGCGCGTTCGGGGAACATAGACAAGATGGAAAGATTTATAGCATCCGTAAGCTGTTCCATTCGCTAACCATTTACAATTATGTATAAGTCGTTAAATCGCATTGAATCCGGTTTGTTTCAATGAACCGACACTGATCAGGACACATAGAGACAAGACTGATTAATTCAGCACATTGGATATTTTAGTATCATAGTATCTGTGTCATATAACACATCGATGTCTTACCTTTGGTGAACCGTCAACGTATTTATCCCAATAAAATGTATTATACCGCGGACTTGGCGCACGACTAAACAATCTATGTTTCCTGTTTTCTCGTAGTACCGAGTCCGCCCACGGGGTTGGCGGTGGACCCCAGAATGCAACCCATGCATTTACGGTCACGTGGACTGCTCCCACTTCACAGGGGTGATATGCATGTCCTCAGACTAGCTTAGGCGCCGCACAGGCGCTACCCTTAGACTAACTGTGCCGTGGCCCAGCGAGTGATTCAGTCGGTATGCATGAACCGGTCGCAGCGCGATTTAGGCGCCGCATAGTTAGTCTGTGGACGGCGATTCTGAGAGTCAATTGAGGAGTATTCGAGGCTATTTGAGGAGCTTCGAAACAGGGATTCCCCACGAATTCTGCCGCATTGCGCACGCGCGCGGTGACGCACGGGGTCAAATAGGGGTTCATCGCACGTCGTGGTCAGTGTTTGTTTACATTAAGCTTGGCGTGGAAGTCGGCGAAGGTGGGAAGCGCATGGAGAAAAAAGTTAAGCGTAAGCCGCCCTGTCGAGATGACGAAATAATATGTTTAATTGAGGGAATCAACTAAAAAACTATTTTGATAAGCAAGTTACAAAATTCGGTAACAATCAAGAAAATGGTAAGTTTGACGAGAGTTCACCGCTAAAGTGAAATCGCTCGGTGGCGCAAGAGCGGAGGACAACCTAAACAAAAGGGGAAACATTTTAAATCTGCGGTCTTAAAACGCACTACGTGATCAAGGAAAAGTGAGAGGCAGACCACCAAATTTACCTCTGTATGCTGATGTAGGCTGAACTAGTGCGTGATGCACCAGTAGGGGTTTTGTACTACAAACCATCAGAATCAGAATATCATCATGGATACAACTGGTGAAGGAACCGATGTGACAACGGGAATTGATGGCGAGTATTCATAACTAGTCAAATGAATGATTACTGTCTGTGGTGTGTGTTGTACTTTCAAGTGTCACCGTATTATGTACAATTCCTTATTTACTACAGTGACTTTTTTGGTTAAAAAAATAATAGAAAATTAAACAAAGGAAATTAAATCCCAATCAGTGTTTTCTATTTAAATTTTATTATTTTAATTTGTGATGTGTGCTTGTGACATATTACAACAAAACTAAATGGCACTAAAGCGAGAACTGACTGTTTTCAGACTTGTTGATAGCATACTGATTATAACATAAAATTTATTTATATTGAAACATATACTGGTATATATGTAATTATTGTTGGAGTACAGTTGTCACAGCTATAATTCTCATTCCGATAAAAATGAACCAAATACATTAATGACACATATGAAACTTTATTTTATATAGTTCAATATCCATTAGTAAATCAAACATATGCCTATATTCAAATTTTTATAATGGTATGAATGCTACAGACAGTTGTATTGTGAAAGCAACTCTTATGCAGAACTGTTATACAGAAATAATTCTTATGTACAGTAACACGCAACTCATACATGATACAATGGAAATAATATATTAACACAATGCGTAAATATGTAATATGTACAAAACTTATAATGTTCACGTTTCAGTGCAAGGCACAGACAGCTTCATGTTGGACACAGGTGATGGCCAGGCTATGTCGATGATGCATGGGATGAGCAATCTCTATTTATCTTTGATTTTTAGAGAGAGAGAGAGAGAGAGAGAGAGAGAGAGAGAGCCATCATAAAAATAGCACAGTGGGGGAAACTCAAGTTACAGGCAGCCACCTTAAAGTGGCAGGCATCCATAACCAGAGCAATTATACTACAATAGCAATACACAAGAGCATGACCAGCCCTAGAGTTGGTGACTGGTAGAGTTACATAATAGGACATAGGTCAGTATCCACACTTTGTCACATCTACAATGATCTGTCACCTTCTAAATTCTAAACAATAATCATACTTACATATCACACACAAACACACAGACACATACACACACACGTTGGTGTATGGGAGTATATACACATTTTTGATCAATTAAATGAACATCTTAACTCTATATTATGTGAGTAAACAACATGTCGGATAAGACTGAACCATGGTAACATACAGGTATAGTGACTCTATTCTTCAGTTACAGAAAACAGGATTGACTATGTCAATAACAAAGTGCATGTGTTAATTCAAATAAGTTACTAAAGCAACATGTTTTGGCATTCCAGATGTATCATCATCTGTGATGCCTGCACCACTGCCAGAACCTCCACCACAGCCTGAGCCAGGTGCCAGCTGGTTTATGCAGGTGGAGTCACTAAAGCAGCAGTTACTGCTACTTTGACAGTTACGTTGACACAATGGGCATAGGTGTATGTCTGTTCGTGTTGATTCCACGTGTTGAGGATCGGTGAGAGAATATATACCCACTGTCCCCAAGAAACACATCAGTCAATGGTTTTCGTGGCGACTCGAATGCTGAAACAGCTGCTATTCCCTCAGGATTCTGGAATCTTGCACTGAACCCGGCCACTTGGCAAATGGCAATGCAGTTCATAATCCTCATGTCAGCATCACATATGAACTACAACAGAGACAGATGACACTCATTTAATGTGCATGTTTTTATACCTGAGTCGATGCATTTTTTATACTTTATACTGTGTAGTTATTACTAGTTTATGCATGAAACAAAACTGTGTCTTACATTTTATTTAGAAGTGGTCAATAGCACAGGGGTGAAATACAATTATTTCTTAATTATTAAGTGTTGAATTTGTAACTGATGCATTTCAAACAGCACTTTATTGTTAAGTTTAAATGACTACAGTAAAATAGTACCTGGACATTTTTGCATTTAAACACATTTATAGCATTAAACATGCAAATAAAAAAATGGTACATAGGTAAAAAGATCCAAGTATCCTACATCATTCTCTTGATCTATCATAATAAAAACAGCCTTTCCATTCAAGCAATAAACCCCTAGCATGCAGGCATCTATGTATGCTACCCTGTCCTCAAAGTGTAGCCATGTGTGATCAGCTGCAAGAAGCACTTGAACAAACAATAGTAGGAGCTGGTGGCTGGGGACAGATGTCTGGTGTTACTAATTGCAATTAAGTGGCATGTGCAAATAAGGTAGCTACAGTGTACTTTAATTAGAGGAAACATCAGTGACTGGCACAAGAGGCAACATTAACTGTTTCACAGTGTACAATAAATAAATAATAATAATAGTTTATTTCTTATATAGCGCCCCATCCAAATAATTGTTCTGGGGCGCTTTACAATGATTATTCCTAAAATAATAATAATAAAAATACATACTAATAACATAATATATATATATATATATATATATATATATAATAATAATACTAAAAAGTTAATACAATACTACTTTGATGAAATGAGGATATACTAATAAAACACATATGATACTTTAAAATACAGACTTAAATTGGCACACAACTGCACACTATATTAAAAATGAATAAATAAGTAAAATAGTATACACATGTAGTAAATAAAAATAAAATAGTATACATATATACTATACTAAACACATATATCCATAGGTGTTTCACATAAGTGAATAATAATAATAATTCAAGTACCCTGTATATGTGGTCAAATCAATACATCATCATATTTGTGATGATATATTCCTACATAGCTACAGTTGGTATGCTGTCAAATGTCAACAATATAGGCAAGTAATAATTTTTGAGGAACTTCTACCTTCCCTCAGACCATACAGAGCAAATATATGTTAGGAGTGTTATTAGCAACAAAACCAAGCTGCTCACAGGTGACAACTAAAAATTGTAACCTGCTTTCATTGGTATGACCTCAGTGATAATGGTTTTCGTTCTTACTAGAAAATGTGGTAAATTTTCAAATGATCTATTGAAATTTTTGACTGAAGAAAAGCAAATGAAATCTAACTAAAATAATAGCCATACTGAAATAAAAGTACTTGAAATATTATTTGAGAAAAAATCTAATAATTAAGGGAAGTATTTCAATACAAATTTATACAACCGATTCATTTTACGTAGTGTCACATACAATTACAAATAGTTAATAAAATGTAATTACATTTTAATTATGAAGTTGTATTTAAATCTATGTTTGATCATGTATTCGCATCATTTAAAAAAATTGTGGTCATTCAAGTACTTCAAGAAGTACTTCAGTAAATACGTATTACCTAGTATGTTAAAATAGAGTCACATTGCATAAAGGTTTTGTGAAATTTAAACTATTTGATAAATCACACGTTACCTGGACGTTTATCGAGTGAAAATTCTCCCTGTTGACATATGCTCGTGCTCGTGCGGACGTGGGTCCCGTCGATTCATGCCGCCGCGGTGGGGAATCCCGCTAGCCGGAGGAACTCGCCTTCTGTCGGTCGGCTTGTTGTTGCGTCGGTAGCTGTACCCACTCATGCATCCGAGCGAACAAAGCGTTGGTCACACGGTGGATGGTTCGGGAAGCGGTTGACTGGTCGATGCGGATGGTCTCAGCCACCAAGTTTTAGAAACAAACTCGCATACGTGTCTATAACTTGCAGAGTAGCCGGCAAGGAGCCTTATCGCGTGTCGATCGGGGTACTCTAAGTCGTCTAGCAGTTCATCCACGATTGTTAGGATATCGTGACGGCGAAATCTAAACTTGTCGTATAACTCTCCGTCATCGTACATATCCAGTGGATTCTTCCTATCCCGGAATACCCGATTTCGCGTCAAATTCCTCCTGTGTTGACTTCTCCAAACTACTACGGCCGCCATTTGTATACCCACCTCCTAAGAGTTACACCTCCTAGCTAGAGGGCCTAGAGATAGGCGGTCGCAGTGCGGGCAACAGCCTAAACTCGAGCCTATGCGGTGCTCATGCATACCGGATTAGCGAACTTGCGACCTCGCAACCGAGTTATACCCAGTTTCGCGACTTAGTCCCTGGCCATGCATACGGCGCCAGATGTTCACAGGGTATAAAGTGACAATAAGCGAAGGAGACAATATCAAGACGGAAACCCCGGCCAAAGACGCGACATCAGTGGACATCACGGGGTTGACCGCTGGAATAAAATACACCGTTTTAGTTGTCGCAGTGAATAACCTGGATGAAAGTTCGGAATTAACTGATACAGCTTTCACACGTGAGCGGCTGTATGGCTATTTTTATGTTTTTGTTTTGTTTTATTAATATTATGTTAATAGGAAGACAATAGGTCATACACCAAATAATTCGAAGAAATAAGTATCGTGGATTGATAATTATTTTATAATTTATCAAATATATTATTTCCCTAGTTGGTGTTGTGATGATCGAGTATCTACTATCCGAAAAATCAAGACGGTCAATCAATATGGTTAAATATCCAAGGAACATGACATTACGAGGAAAGCAAAACAAAATATTAAATTAGTTTACGGGAAAATATAACTATGTTCATTGATTGTTCTGATAGCATAACTATTTATTTAATTTGTGTTTTCTCTCCACAGTACCGAATCCACCAACAAGCCTTATGCTAGAAAGCAGAACAGCTATTACTCTTACGGTCACGTGGGCAGCCCCCGACGTAGGGACATTCACAGGCTACACAGTGACAGCGAGGGAAGGAGACAATGTGAGGACGGAAACACCTTCCAAAGACTCGACGTCAGTGGACATCGCGGGACTGACGAGTGAATAACTTGTATATATATATATATATATATATATATATATATATATATATATATATATATATATATATATATATATATATATATATATATATATATAGTACTCGCTGTTCACATCATACCAAGAATTTGGTGTTCATTCAAGCTGATGTCACTGCATAGACATAAACCACAAAGTGCTCAAGAATATCACTCTTTGGAAGTGTACCCTCATCCATTTAGTATCTGTATGTGTAAAGTAAATTGTGTATGTGTGTGTGTGTGTGTGTGTGTGTGTGTGTGTGTGTGTGTGTGTGTGTGCGTGTGCGTCTGCTTGTGCGTGTATATATATATATATACATATATAATATTATATATATATATATATATATATATATATATATATATATATATATATATATATATGTGTATATACATATATAATATTATATATATATATATATATATATATATATATATATATATATATGTATATATATATATATATATATATCGACACGTTATATTAAAATTAATTATAACATGATGATAAACACCTTATTACATGAGGAGACATTGCTTACCAATAATCAACGTAATGTACTACAAATAGTGCTATACTTCAATATATGCAAAATCAGGTTGAGTGAAAGCACGTTGAAGAGTATCTTATCTACTTGACTGGAATTATCAAGACAGTTATACTCAAGATCCCTCTAAACAATGTATTAAAATTAGCGCAAATTGTGCGTAATGATGCATAAAATATGTTAGAAATGGTTGGGAAATGTACACATACGGATCTGTATACCTTCTAATGACGATATTATAAAACACAACTATAATTACGTCACGTAAGTGCTTGAATGTGCTTCCATAATGTAAACCGAAAAGTGGCATAATATAACCTGTGATGTCAATTAAAAGAGATACCTATAGCATTGTAAAGAGCGTTTTTTTATTGTTGTTTCTTTAACTGAAATGTCAACACAGACACCATCTACTGATGCACTCATTAATAACTGATACAACAATATAAAAGTAAGGAGGTATTATTGTGCTAATATGTAAAATGCGAAAGCGTTCTAAATGGCGCAGTGCGATATTCGGTGTTGGGAGTTAGGGAATTTGCTAACCGATTCCTGTGTGGATATGCGTCAAATCGCTACACCGAGAGATTCAATTTGCTACAGCCGCATAACAAAGGTAATTTGAACTGATTGTATGTACGCGTACCTTTGTGTATTTGGGTTTGGTAAGAAATAAAGTCCATTTCTCCGACAGAGCGACTACAAGTTTGTGCGTGATTACTTCAGGAATATTAATGAGGACCCACGAGTGTGGCATTGGAATGTCCTTCATTATTTGTAAATCGTTGAAAAAAAAACAATTTAACTTTTTTTTCGAACACGCATATATACGATTTGTTGATCTAAATGATGCTTGCTGTATGTAATATGACACCATATGATTTGTTTTCGCGCATAAATATATATTGATTAAGTACATCGAAAGCAAATCGTCGAAGGTTTACATTGAGTTGATAGGAGCGTCGTAAACCAAATGTAACTTATGGGTAATATGGCGGCGCTAATATCCACTAATATCGAAGTTTAAGAAATTATTTAAAATATATCGTGACTTCGTCAAATCATGGTCACATACATATTAAATGATATGTTCTTGTGTTTCAGAAATGGTTGTTCAAGCGAATGCTTAAGCGACTAGGCACGACACACAAGTCCAATGTGGATGGTTGCATGGCCACAGTCCCGGGAGGCAGGTGTAGTGTGCAGTGCCGATGTATGACGTAAACATCTCAAAATACTTTTCCTTTAACAGACTTTCTTCCAGTCGTCACGTCATTATCACAGCAGCAATAGTAACTTTTCTCCTGGACATTAAGTTTAGTTTTCATCGTGTAAGAAGGCTTGTTTTGCTTAAATTTTAATATTTGTTGTGTGCATAATTATTGCAATAATGCAATTATTAAAAGTGTCCATCATCACCACCGTCGCCGTCGCCGTCGCCGTCGCCGTCGCCGTCGCCGTCGCCGTCGCCGTCGCCGTCGCCGTCGCCGTCGCCGTCGCCGTCGCCGTCGCCGTCGCCGTCGCCGTCGCCGTCGCCGTCGCCGTCGCCGTCACAGTCACAGTCACAGTCACAGTCACAGTCACAGTCACAGTCACAATCACAATCACAATCACAATCACAATCACAATCACAATCACAATCACAATCACAATCACAATCACAATCACAATCACAATCACAATCACAATCACAATCACAATCACAATCACAATCACAATCACAATCACAATCACAATCACAATCACAATCACAATCACAATCACAATCACAATCACAATCATAATCATAAGCATCATAGACATTCCAGTTCAAAGTGTGCTAGAAGTATAACTTTTTTTAAGTTGTTTAGATACATACTACAGCAGTATCATGTAAATCATTGCCTGTAATATATGGTACTAAATCAATGACTACTATGATCAATTCAAAACTCACACGTGGACACTTTCTCACTGAGAACAGAACTCCGTGCCAGCGGACAGTCCCGTCACTTTGACTGATGTTGCGTCTTTTAATAAGATTTAACAAGATTTAACAAGATTGCCACCTAAAGAATCAACTCTAGATGGAAGGTGGACAAGGAAGCCCTTTAGCTTATCGATATTCCAACCTATCTATCTAAATGTACCCAGCCCTTCTTAGGTACATGTCAATTTTATTTTTAAACATATTAACACTACTAGCACCTACACAATCAGCCGATAATCTGTTCCATTCATTTACTGTTCTTTGTGAAAATGAAAATGTTCTAATATCTAGTCTACACTGCTTCTTTGCTAATGTAATTCCATGTCCTCTAGTCCTTTTCTCTTCCTTAACAGAGAAAACAATATTTCTGTCAATATGTTCATACCCATTCAATATTTTACGTATACTATTTATAGATATTGACGAATGTGTCAGCAATCCCTGCTTCAATGAACTCACGTGTGCAGATGGACTCAACATGTTCACACGCGACTGTACGGCTGATTACACGGGCGACAACTGCGGGACTGGTTTGTGACAACAGATACATTGTATTCATTTTCATGAACAAAAGTTCCGTAAATGGAGAGATTGTGTGCTTTAGTAATATAATTCAAAGTAAAATCCTACTCATGATGTTTAATACTAATTATGATAATAATGACAATAATACTGCTATTAACAATAATGTGAGTATGAATTAGAGATTACACTACGACTGCATCATTTTATATTGCCAATTATGTTATATAAACAGATGTGTTCCCGTTAAAATAATTACCACTGTGCATTCTGATTTCATGAATATAGTCCGTACCTAGAACCTGTACATCTTCATGCATTTGTTTGTATAAATTGACGAATGCAGCAGCTTCTCATGTCAGAACGCAGGGTCTTGTGATGACCTCATTAGTGGGTTCACATGCACTTGTTCAGCCGGGTACACAGACTCCCTTTGTCACACTGGTAGGTGTTGTCATCGTCATAACTACGCATATTGGTTCACAGGTATAGAACGACTACATGTAAATATATATATATATATATATATATATATATATATATATATATATATATATATATATATGTGTGTGTGTGTGTGTGTATGCATGTATGTATGTATACATACATATATGTATGTATGTATGTATGTACGTATGCATGGGGTGTGGTTAGTTCAAGTATCCTCTGTTTAGGATTTGTTTGGAATGTGAACGATGAAATAATATAAAACAATTAATTAGAACATTTGAATACATGTTTACGTATATATATATATATATATATATATATATATATATATATATATATATATATATATATATATATATATGTATATATGTATATATGTATATATGTATATATATATACATATATATATATATATATATATATATATATATATATATATATATATATATATATATATATATGAAGGTATTTTGTAAATTATAAAATATACATATATATGTATATTGCATGTATGCATGTACATTCAGGCATGTACACTGAGATAATCTGTTGACAGACATTGACGAATGCAGCAGCAGTCCCTGTAAGTACGCAGCCACTTGCACTGACGCAGTCAATGCGTACAGCTGTGCTTGTGTCCGCTGCTACACTGGTGTCAGCTGCGAGACTGGTAAGTACCTGGGAGGTAACCAGGAGTAGCTGTGAAATACCAAATAGCATTTGCTGTACCTTCTATCATACGTTTTATTGTGAAACGTAGTTTCATTCGGGTCTATTCAGCACGCATACACACACACACACACACACATATATATATATATATATATATATATATATATATATATATATATATATATATATATTATACAAAAACAACGTGATTATCAGCGGGCTGGACCTCCAAGCCCGCAGCTACGCGAGAGCGACGAGCGGGAACGACCTTGTGGAGGAAACCAGCAGCCAGAGTGGTGGAGAATTCACCGGCCTAAGAAAAAAGGTTGCAGAGTTTGCAAATAAGACCATGGGAGTGCAGCTTCAAACGAGAGACATCATTGCTTGCCATGAACTACCAAGCAGAAGGGAAGAAAGGGTTAAACCAGTTATCGTTAGCCTGATCAACAACGCGGTAAAGCGAGACGTTATGATGGGGCGAAAGAAGTTGAAGGGCACTCGCACTTACGTAAACGAGCAGCTCACGAAAAAGAATGCTGCCCTCTTCAAAAAGGCGAGGGACCTGACAAAAACAGGCAAAGATCGACAGCACGTGGACGTACAACGGGAAGGTCTTCCTAAAGAAGTCGCAATCTGGGTCGCCCAAAGAGATAACAGCAGAAGAGGATCTTAGTCCCTTCCTTGCCTAAAGAACATCGCAGGTACAAATCAGACAATCTGGACACTATGCGAAACTATAAATGGACACACGCTTTTTGTTCTTTTATTATTTTGCTCTTTAATTTATCGTAAAATTATGACTGGTAAAATACATGTATTTCCTTTTTCTAATGATTTATACGTAATGTTTGATCTTTTGTTACTTTCATTACTCGCACGTTGCAAAACTTTATGGTATCATCTATATGCGAGAATTATTATGTTATACCAAGTGAAAGCCCAGCCAGTTGGCTATACTTTCTATGTGTGCTCCCTACATTTTCTTGTTTTATATATCTTTCTTATATATGCTTTACCATATAATGGTGATTTGTTGTGTTATATTGTTGGTGGTAGAGGATATTTCATGATGTTTTTTACTATACGCCTCGTTGGCTTTTTTGTTCTTCTTTTGGTTTGCTGTCACACGGTAAACAAAGTGTTATTGCACAATGATAATGTGCTGATTTTAGACAAAGTTAAATTACATACAAATGGTAACTGACGAAACATTTCTCCAGTTTACAGGTGGTATCTCAAATAGTTGACTGAATAATATTTTAAGCATTGGAAATGCTATTGACGAAAATATCGAATTGCCAATAATACGCCGATCATCATATTATGACTTTGATAAATTTAATTCATTAGCCAAAAAACAAGGAAAACAATTAAGTATTTTAAGTTCAAATATACAGTCCATAAATGCAAAGTTTAGTGAACTTGAGGCATATATAAATGACGTATCCTCGTTAAACTTTAAATTCAGCATAATATGCCTTCAGGAGAGTCGGTTATCTGAAAATGATGACTTGTCATTAATCCAGTTAACAGGATATGACTGCATTTCACAAGGGAAAAGCTGCAGTAGTAAAGGTGGATTGTTATATAGATAAACGTTTTGATTATGAAGCTAAGATGAATTTGAATACGTATGAGCTTTGGGAGGGTCAAATAATACAAATAACTGGAGGTGGATTATCGCAACCAGTCATTATAGGAAACATTTAACGTCCTCCAAGGTCTTCAACGGAAAATTATAACAAATTCATAAATTAATTTTCAACTGTCATATCAACTTTGCCAGGTCACCAAAACAACAGTGTTATCCTTGCAGGGATTACAACATAAATATGTTAAAAATAAATGAGCAAGAACACTGTAGCACTTTCTTTGATATGTCAACTTCATTTAGTCTCTTCCCCCAAATTACATTTCCTACAAGGTTCACAACAAGGACTGGTACTCTTATTGACAACTTCTTTTGCAATTTAACAAAACGTATTTTACAAAGTACAGCAGGAATACTAATTAAGAAATGTTCTGATCATCAGCAATATTTTATGTTTGTGAATACCACTCTTAAAGAGGATCACACTACAAAATTCATACAAGTTAATGTACAAAATAAAGAGGCTATGTTAAAGGTAAAAAATGAATTTCACTCCTCTGATATATATACAAAATTAGACACCAACCCAAATACTGAACCAAACTATAATTATAATATTATTATAGATGAAATAAGCCAAGTTAAAAATAAATATATGACTAGCAAATTAGTTAAATTTAACAAATACAAGCATAAGAAGTCTACATGGATAACGCAAGGACTGCTAACCTCAATAAGATACAGAGATAAACTTTACAAACAAATAAAACTCATTAATCCTGAATCTTCCAAATATGCCATATTATTGGTCAATTTAAAAACGTACAATAGCATTTTAAAAACAAGTTTTCGTAAAGCAAAACAACTCTACTATGATAAATGTTTTAATAATTTTTAATTTGATATAAAAACACATGGAAAACTATAAATGAAATCCTTTCTAGAAATAAAACTAACAAATCATTTCCCAAATATTTTAAAGACTCTGATTCTATTGTGAGAGATAAATCAGAAATTGTAAACAATTTTAATGATTTGTTTACTAATATAGGTAGTAATCTGGCAAGTAATATAAAATATAAAGGCACTCGTGAACATACATATTATCTAAATAAAATAGTAGACAGAAACTTTACATTTAGCTACGTTGAAGAAGATATTATAAAGAGGACAATAGTCAATTTACCTAACAAAAGTAGCTGTGGATGTGATGGTCTCTCCACTAAATTACTAAACATTCTTGAACCAGTGCTAACCATATCTTTAACATTATTAATAAATCAAGTATTAACAACAGGAATATTCCCTGATAAACTAAAAATTGCAAAGGTAATTCCTGTCTATAAAAAAGGTGAAAAAACTGTTTTCAGTAATTATAGGCCTATACCACTTCTACCAGCTATTTCAAAAATATTTTTGAACAATTATCATCTTATTTAAGAGACTCTAGGCTTTTGTTTGATCATCAATATGGTTTCAGACCGAAACATTCAACAGAATATGCGGCATTATAGTTAATAGATAGAATAATAACACAACTGGATAAAGATGAAATACCAATTAATATATAATTTAGATCTCTCCAAGGCTTTTGACACCATTGATCGTATAATTTTAATTGATAAATTGAAATATTACGGTGTACATGGAACAAATCTCAACTTATTATTCAGCAGCTACCTAGAAAATCGTAAACAATACACGGAAATTGACAATATCAAATCAAATATGTTATCAATAACATCAGGTCTACCACAAGGTTCAATTTTAGGACCACTATTATTCATCATATACATAAATGATTTTGCACAAGCAAGTAAAATGTTTAACTTTCTCATTTATGCAGACGACACAACTTTGTCAAGTACACTAAATGTTTTCAGTGATAACACACATGACCAACATTTAGAATCTTTAATAAACGAAGAACTTGTTAAGATAAATGATTGGCTCAAAATTAATAAATTATCACTAAATGTAGTAAAATCTAAATTTATGATATTTCAAAAGAAAAAGAAAAATATACAGATATTAAACCTGAAGATAGACAATGTAAACATTGATCAAGTTAAGGAACTTAATTTATTGGGTTTAATTATAGATACAAATTTAAACTGGAAAAAGCACGCTGAAAAATATCAAATGCGTGTTCTAAGAAAATTGGAATCTGAAACAAATTGAAACATATCTTACCTCTAGATATTAAAAAAATATTATATAATTCATTAATAGTGCCACACATTAATTACTGCATCATGGCATGGGGCTTTGAATCAAATAGAATAATAAAGTTACAAAAAAAAGCCCTTAGAATTATTACTTTGAGTAACTACATTTCCCACACTGAGCCACTGTAAAAACAACTTAGCTTATTAAAAGTAGATGACATTCTTAAATTACAACAATTAAAATTCTACTATAAATATCTACACAATTACCTACCTCGCTATTTACAAAATTGGAGGTTTGTGTTTAAATATGAGGTACATGGTCATGACACAAGAGACAAAAATAAAATATATACTTATAAAATTAAACATGAATTTGCAAAGAAATGTCTCAGACATAATTTACCTTCCTGAAATAGTGAAAGAAAAACTTATGTCACATAGTACACAGGGATTTGTAAATTATGTTAAACTGTTATGAAGTAACATGCACTAGACAAAACTGCTATGTATGTATGCAAAATTAAGTATCTAAAACCACCTAAACACTTCATTCAGTATTTAAACTTAAAAACAGAGCCTTTTTACCTGAGATACAACAATAATCTTGTCAGCTGCGCACATGCATCTTCATATTATGTTTGTTTGGTGATTTTTCTTTTTTTCTTGGTTTGTTTCTGGAAGAATTTGTTCTAGATGAAGACATTATTCTGTAAGTTAAATGTTTTGAAAGGTGGCTCCTCGATAGCGATCAGCCAGGTCTTAGAGGAGTCTCCTGACCCTACTTTTATTATTAATTATACGCATTATTACCATGTTTGCTATGATGTTCATGTTTGTATTATTCAGATTATATATGTATGACATGGATAACGTGTATGTGTGTATTGTTTTGATATAATGGTCAAATAAAAACAAATTCTTCTTCTTCGAGTGTACGGCCGACTCGCACGGCTGTGAACACACCTGTAGAAACACCCCGGGCGGCTACCTCTGTCTCTGTGTCACCGGACACAGACTCGCTGCACACCTGAAGTCTTGTGTTGGTCAGTGTAGAAATAGACCAACATCAGCAACATATCCTCATCCATCATGTCATGAATATATATATATATATATATATATATATATATATACATTGTTATAATATATATATATATAGTATAACAATGTATATATATATATATATATATATATATATATATATATATATATATATATTATAACAATATATATATATATATATATATATATATATTATGACACGCGCATGTGCTCTGTATACGTGTTATTGTTTCTACAGGTATCAACGAGTGTGACGTGTCATCCCCGTGTGACCTGACCCACGGATTCTGTGTCAACACCGTCGGTTCCTTCCTGTGCGGCTGTCTACACAACTACACGCTTGGCGCCAATAATCTCTGTAGAGGTACGTTGTGGCCACCTTCGCGTGGCCGTTACACCCAGGTGCTAACATGACCCCTCTAATAATCAAATAAAGTTACCCTAATAACTTTACATTTGTAGTGGACGCTAGTGATTACAACACACTGGGTACTTCCAGCAGCTCGAATAGTTTATTAAGTATCTAGGAACAATCTAATAACGATATGCGGTATGCACATATTAAGAGTTTATTTACTAAGTAATAGTGTAGAATGTCGCATACAAATCGCAATTTAATGTTTAATGCCGTTGGTTTAAAGACAAAGCAATGTCCGTGATAGTACACGTGTTGGCAATGTGTATGCATGTCGTTGCTTTGATAGTTCAACAATGAGGCGGTGTTTACATAGGTATAATCCATCTACAGAAAAAAAAGTAATACTATATAATTGTATAATTAATGTAAATAAGTTTATTTTATGATAATGAAAATACCAGATAATGACACACCCATAATATTATGTATGTATCTTTTGCTGCACACGTTGTCATGTGCTTCGCCTATAGATCGCAATGGCGCCTGGGGTGAATGGACAGCGTGGGGCGATTGTTCAGTCTCGTGTCTAACTGGACACCGAACACGCACTCGTCTTTGTAACAGTCCGACCACAGACGGCGCCGGGTCACCATGTCCCGCACACGACTCAGAGACCGAAGTTTGTAACACGCAGATATGTCCACGTGAGTGATCCTTCGTATCGTAATACGCAATGGTTATGTGGTAGGGCTCCATACTTTCGACTGAAAGAACCCTGGTCGAATCCTGTGTTGCGGTGTGGAACTTTGGGCAAGTTGTGTTCACTCTAGATTGGTACAGTTCACTCAACAGCATGAATGAGTATCTGGCTATAGACAACGGTGGATAGTTGTACGAGCACCCTTCGCGTATTAATTGCAGCCTGGCTTGATGCGTCCCAGTGAATTTGAGATGGTGTATGATTTCATATGTCTGCTAAGAGGCGTTGAGCATTCACGGGGACTGGATACTGTGTCATATGAACGCTTCCTTTTACCGTTATTGCATCTATATAAAAGGATACTCACAATTTTTGCCGTTTTGCGACCGTTGCAGATAATATGTAATTGGTAAGGACATCGACTTAAATACATGGTAGTTGGGACCATTGACGTTCTCTCTTTTGAATTATATTAGGTGATATACAAAGCATAATAATAATATACTTATATAGCTAGCGCCCGATCAATTACAAATTGCTCTCGAGCGCTTAACCAACGTACACTTTCATATGAAACGACATACTAGCAAAATGAACGCGTAAAATATACCTAAAATAAGTCTTTAAAACAGTTTAAGATAAACGTATAGATAATTAGGAACGCAAATTAAAAGTAATGTAAACGTGTTTTACATAATTTATATTAATTTAAATACGATCAAGTGAAACACAAAATCAATAAATTTATAAAAAGGTATAAGTGTCCTTATCAGTTAAATTATAAAAACAAACTTGCTTCTTTAAAGATATATTATTGTAGTGCCTGATGATTTTGGTGGAAACTGCGTACGTGTCTTATAGTTGTGACGCAAATTAAAACTGACAAGATTATATATTGGGGATATATTATAACAAGTTGTTGGATGTTTGTGAGTTGACAATCTGATAAAACAACCAACTGTCTGAAGCCAACATTGTCAATTGCATGGAGCGTTCATACATACTATTACACGTGCAACATTGCTATGCACCTAGATTATAACGCAACAGTATTGTTGTGGTTGATAAAAACTGAGTGTCAAATGTATTTGCCTTTCAGTGACGGAGGACGAGATGAAGAAGGGTATGCTGCTTGATATCGGCGGCATTACTCTAGACATGGTATGTCACATTAACCATCAATGACAAGAATCCTATTTGTAAATGTTTCCGTATACGTATGCCTTATTTCGAGATGAATGCGAGTACAATTTCGTGGATCGTTTTCGTGTCTTCAATGCTTATTTCATCATCACTTGCAGTTACATTTGATGTAGTGTTGTCTTTCAAAATGTTACATGTTAACAACTGAGGTTTATGTATGGTGTTGGGTAGGCATAGTATTGGTAGACGTACATACTCGATGCTTTAATCTTGTTTCGCTTTCGTTTCAAAATGGTGGTCGTTGCAGAACCGTTGTTTCTCTTACGTTTATTCTTACACTCGGGGTCACGATTGAAAAATAGTGTTTCCCTTGTATTTATTCTTACACTCGGAGTCTCGATTATAATATATTGTTTCCCTTATGTTTATTCTTACACTGGGAGTCACGACTGGAATGTATTTTATCCCTTAAGTTTATTCTTACACTCGGAATCACGATTGAAAGTTATTGTTTCCTTAAGTGTATTCTTAAACTCGGAATAACGACTGGAATGTATTGCTATAGTGTAAGAGCGTAACTTACTTTAAAGCGCAGTATTAGAACCCTACGATGGCTTAACCCGTTATCGATTGGTCTTAGGCACGCACTGGTGTCGTGTGATAGGGCTCCAGTTTCGACTTTGACTGTATGGGTGTTACCCATGTACACTGAGTTTCATGTAGCATGACAAAGGTATCATACATATGTAGGTCTGAATGTTTTATTTTATCAATGAGTGTGTCTTCCAGCAGCTCGAAGCAGTAGCGCATCTGAAGTGCTATGCTACAAACTAAGTTAATATCTTACGACGTGGGATGTATATGTTTGGTGTTGCAGTTTCCTCAGGTATTTAGTGATCTACGGAAGACACTGGCGACGGTGCTAAATACGTACTGCAGCCACAACACCAGCACAGTGGCCAGGTGTTGCAAGATCGCCACTAAATATGTGTAAGTGACACATATAGAACACATAATTAGTGTAAGTTCAAAAACCGTAACGTGTGTTTTTGTGAACAGCTGAGGGTTTTTATGCTTGCATGCGCGCGCGCATGTATCTGTGGGTGTGACTGTGAAAATCTGAGTGTGTTCCGTGTGTGAGTGCGACCGTGTGCAAGTATGTGTGTATGTTTGTGAGTGTGTCCATACGTGTATGTGTGCACTTGGGGAGATACACGTGTATATGGGTGTCGCTATATGTAAGTATACATGTATGTGCATGCTTGTTTCAGCAGCATTGCTGCATTAATATAAGACAAAGCCATGCATCCTTTGTTATATTTAGCATACGAGTTACCCCTGCCATTCTTTAACTACGTTACATGGGATACCATAATGCATTGTATTCAAGAATGACAACGATATCATTACTTTTCATCATGCATTTTTCCAATCAGGTAACATTGATACATAAAACGATATGTATATACATATATATCATTATATATATATATATATATATATATATATATATATATATATATATATATATATATGTATGAATGGTTTCTGTGCATATGAACTTGGCCTGCTTGCAGACAATAGTCTATATATATATATATATATATATATATATATATATATATATATATATATATATATATATAGACTATTGTCTGCAAGCAGGCCAAGTTCATATGCACAGAAACCATTCATACATATATATATATATATATATATATATATATATATATATATATATATATATATATATATATATATATATAGACTATTGTCTGCAAGCAGGCCAAGTTCATATGCACAGAAACCATTCATACGGGACACCGACATCGTACAGGGAGGTGGCTCCCCCATCCAAACTGGGGACGACACACTCACCGTCCTGCTCGTGTTCAAGTACCAGAAGAACAACGCGCTGTGTGCGGCGGCAGCCCTGGAGACTCGACGGAGGAGACGAGGAGCGTCGGCCGTCATACTGAGTCTGTCTGAAGACGCTCTTGACCAGGACTTGCTTCAGGCCGTCATCAACAATCCCAAAATGTAAGTATTCAGACAAATGTAGTCAGGAGCGCGGTAGAGCGCCGGACTGTCAATCGAGGGGACGGTCAATCCCACCTACCGACATTTCGAAACTTGGGCAATTTCGTTCACCTCACATTGCCTGTGTCTTTCGGAAGATACACTAAAAGCAGTTGGTCCTTTCTGACTGATGTCTATGCCAGGGGAAGTAAAAGATCCCACACAAGGGGTAAATGTGTAACCTGTAGTGGACTCACTAATTCTAGAGAAGGACAACTCTGAAAACCAAGCTCGACAATACTCTAATCACAAACATGTGACTAACATAGAGTGATGAGCTAACCATAAGAAGAAGAAGAAGAAGAAGAAATGATAGGGGTTGAAGGTACCGTAATAAATAATTTTACGAATATATAAACTATACATATTGTTTGTAAACGGTGTTTGGCGTCTGGGCGACGACAACACTATAAGTAAGTATTATTTACTTGCAGTTGGTTGTCGTCTTTCTAGCCCCATAAACGAATAACATCGGAATGACTGCTACTTAGACGGCCTAGTATGACGACGATTGGACGTTGCATGATAGGACTTTACTCACAGTAACTACACAGTGTACAATGTTTGCAGCCCATATTATACCCCGACTAGCTAATCTGCAACTATCATGCTGCCATTAGTGGGTCCTGGTCTACTACACCATTTATGACCGGCATGTTATATACCACGTATGCTATCTTGGTCTTCGTTTTGAGTAGGTGTCAATCATTCTATTAAACACTTAACTATTATAACAATGTTTCAATTACTGTACATTATTGTTTTGTAGTCGCTTTTACACATGCAATTCATAAAACATGTGGTTATGTGAAGCACACTGCCATCGCATGTTGTTGTGCCATTGCCTAAATAGACTAACAAAATGAACCAAATGTGTTACTTACATCTTTCGGTAAGTACCACGATGCAACCACCTCTGTTTTGATGTACGTATTGTGTGTTCTGCTGGCCACTTGCAGGAAGGCTGCGTTAAAGGACAGTCTGCAGAGAGCGATAATGAACGTATTCGGCGTTAATACCAATACTTTTAAACAATGCTGTTTTATTTGGCAAATGAAGGTGGGAAGAAGGACAGGCGAATTGCACTATATTTCTTTTTCTGAAATCCACACTCGTCATCTATCGCCTGTCATCGGCGGTTGTATTATAACAGACATTGTAGTCGACCATGCGATCATTGGACAGCAATCAGACGTGGGCAAATTATGGTTAATGTCAATGTCGTCATTCATTAGAACTAAGCATAATATACTATCAGTTACGGCTAAGGTAAATTATGGTTAGGTGCAGATGGAGACAGTAACTGCGGGTTGGACTGGTAAGGGGTACACATTCAAAGATAATGCTGGCGATCATCTAGTTATGTTTGCAAAGGCGGTTGCAGTGGTTTGGTATGTTTTCTTCCTTACCTTGCTGACGAGGAAGTAAGAGTAATGTATGATGTTACACATAAAACGATTATATAGTAGTTTCTTGTTTTATTGTTTGCCGTCATAGGCGTACTGATCATAGTCGTTACTGTCTTACTACTGATTAAGAGGTATGTGATAAATGATAATTGGTTTGACTGATGACTGTTGCTAATCAATCGTATCCCCATGACGACCAAGCTCATCTCATGCTAACTGATTGCAAGTGAATTTGCAAAGTATGCTTTGGAGCATTGTATTTCATTGTGTAATACGTGAAACTCTGTATGAATAATTTTACAATATTAAAAAAGTTCACAAGAACACGCACACATGTAAGCCGCTTGTGACGTGATACTTTGATGCACTGAGGGTTCTTTGAAAGTTATGTGTGTATACTGTACGGGTAACCCAAAAGAAACGTATGGCCATGTTCGGTAGACGAATCACATATCGTTGTGCACGCGCAAAGGTATAATAATGAATTATATATCTACTTCAATGCAATTCCACCCTTCCCTACATATTTTGTTAGGGAAGCTAAACACATGATTAGCTCAATATTTAGGAAGTTGTGCATATTTTGTTATATAAGTTTCGGTGGTGGAACATGAATTGCCATTAATGGTAAAGGTGCACAAAAGTAAAACAAATTTACGTAGTGTTTTAGATAAATAAAACTTATTCAGCCCCACAGTTATTAATATCATGATCCAAGAAGGCGCTACTGAATAGTGGCATTGATGGTCCTTCACAATCCTTTCATATTATGAATTCTATTACGATGCGAATTAATTTTTCTTTGGATAGCAATTTTTTTCAATCGTATGTGAATTATCTATGCGTTGGTGAGAAATTGTTACAAAACGATTTTGTAGGCGACCAGTCAGATGGTATTCCGCGACTATTTGCACCACTAGCCAGCAGACGGCAACGCATACAATTGTACGGTAAATTGAATACCGGTAAATCCGCATCAGGTGTTGAGGATTTACAATCTTTTCCTGAGAAGACGGACTCACACGCACGTGTTGTGTTCACCGAATCACCAGTCATACTTCCCGGGAATGATGGGACCAACCTCAGCTACTCCATTGTAATAACAAGAACTGGAACTTGACATGACGATCACCTGCATGGATTAGTTTATATAAACAAGCATTTAAGTAGAAATGAGCCATGGTGAATCGGAAATAGAAATCCGTATGTCTTTTCTGCATGCAAACCAAAATTGCGGACTAGGCTGTGTCACATGCATATATTGCTTATGCCAGATATGCGCACCGTATAATCTCACCTTTTATATTACATATGCAAACTATGGTTTAACGAAGAACCACATTTCATAAACTGTATGATACGTAGCTTTAATGACCATATATATCATTGAGGTGTTTAGGCTATATAACATTCAGAATATAAACAACAACATTCACACACACACACACACACACACACACACACACACACACACACACACACACACACACACACACACACGCACGCACGCACGCGCGCGCGCGCGCGCGCGCACCCATTAGCTCTGAAGCACTGTATTGTAAGTACGTATTAAATATTTGATGTAAAATGATGCAATGGGCTAATGCTTTATTTATCTATAAAATGGCTTATCAACGAATTACTCTATGGTATTACTAACTGTGGTGCAGTATGCTTTCTTTGTTATAGCTGATCGAGCTGAACATTCTCTCATACTGTTGTTTGTCATACTCATAAATAATGTCGCATCTAATGTGCTATTCAGTGTATGCAGTTTGTGATTATGGTACAAATTATCTGAATGCCAAGAGAATGGCTTTTATTAGACAGACCACATATATGTATGGCTCCTGGTATATATATATATATATATATATATATATATATACATATACATATACATATATACATATATATATATATATATATATATATATATAAAATGTATATAAATGTATATATATATATGTATAATGTATATTAATGTATATATTATATATATATATATATATATATATATATATATATATATATATATACGTGTTATATGTATTTGCGACGGGCTCTTGTGTAGTGTATTCACGCTCCATAAATATTTGCGATACTAGTTAACTTATCTCTGTAATAACATGTGAGCAACTTATTGTATATGCGTCAACTTTGTCCATCGCTTCTGTCGTATCACAACACACTTATTTAATTATTCACAGGCCTCATTTTCTAGTATAATTTATATATATATATATATATATATATATATATATATATATATATATGTAAGAGAACGTTGTACGTCAACACAACGCGTGCAATTCCATTGAGGTAGATATTTATTCGGTATAGTACCGTCCGTGCACAATGAATTGCGACTCGCCTACCGAACAGAACAGGGCGACAAGCCTACGTTTCGTTTGTATTACCCATACACTGAAGGTGTACTGAATCTTGGATATTATGGCATATATTGTATATGTGTGGGTGCGACGAACAGCGGGACGTTAACTCTCCCATATTGCCCGGGTTTCCCCTATGTGTGGACAATCGTGGGTGCAGCACCAATACGATAGACAAATAAAACCTAAATACTGGAAACAGCGACATGACAGTTGTTACAGTTGCACATCGACTCCAATGACACCAATTGAAACAGCCTATAAAAACACGGAGACGTATTTGAAACATAGCATGTTGCGAGGCCGTCATGGGTCGGCAAATCTAAATAAAACGGTACTTTATCAGTTATACGTCACCCGCCGTTCTTGACTCAATTGCATGATTTCAGCTGTTGAAATTCCATTGAAAGAAAATGTTTCGTGTTGGACTCGGAATCATATTTCTTAGAAGCAGTTCGTATTTTGTGTGAATAGGAATGCATTTGTACTCCTCAACCTGTGGCATACATATCGACACGCACACATACATATATTGAATGTAGCCAAATAAAAGTGTATTCCTTTCAAACCCCATTCAAGGTTTGTTTTAGTATGTTTTTGCTACAATATACAGTGTATTTTATGGACCTTTTGTAGCGAACCCTACCCGTCATAGGTAGCTTCACGGATACCATATCAGTAGGATGACAAACTGGGCGACTTGGTGTTTCGAACTGTATCTCAAGCTGTAGTAAACGAATTTTGTAATGTTCGATAACATAGTAATGACAAGAACCTTGTGTGTGTAAATGTGTGTGTGTGTGTGTGTGTGTGTGTGTGTGTGTGTGTGTGTGTGTGTGTGTGTGTGTGTGTGTTCGTGTGTGTGCGCGTGGTGTGTATGTGTGCGTGTGTCTGTGTGTATGTGTGTACTAGTGTTCGCTAGTCGGCACGCTGCGCTACATTACTCTATGAATGTGTGCGTAGGTGCTTAGTCGTACATCACCCTGTAGATGACATCCGGTCTGCCCTTGACCGTGATTGATATATCCAACGCCTCCTTCGGAACATCACACCCAGTTGCGTATATTTCTCGTCTTGTCCCCCGGCAAAACGAACGGTCAGACTCTTCATCTGGGATTGAACGGTATCACACGTATCTGACGTTGTCCATCAAGCACCTTTTACCGACATAGTAATGTAACTGCGCCATGATGCGTTCTAGCGTCGTATTCGTCGTAGCTTGTGTGTTGTCGTCTTTGAATTATGCCGATGTAACGTTGGAAAGCAGCCGCCGCTCGACCATAACGTTGGTGGACCACGGGTACGAGGGACTCCTGGTCGCCATCGGAGAGTCCGTGCCACAGGCTGACCGGGCGGTGATGATGTCTCACATAGAGGTAGGCAAGTTGTCATGTAGAGGTGCTTAATAATGACGATAACGGTAACTATGTCAACAGACACATAGTAGTAGTATTAATAATAACACTAATAATAATAACACTAATAATAACAATAATAATAACACGATGATGATGATGATGGTGATGGTGATGACGATGATGATGATGATGCTGATGATGGTAGTGGTGGTGGTGATGGTGGTGGTCGTCGTGGTGGTGGTCGTATAGGTGGTGGTGGAGGTGGTAGTGGTGGTGGTGGTGGTGGTGGTGGTGGTGGTGGTGGTGGTGGTGGTGGTGGTGGTGGTGGTGGTGGTGGTGGTGGTGGTGGTGGTAGTGGTGGTGGTGGTGGTGGTGATGGTTCACTTCCCAGGTAAATTGAGATGGTACTGCTGCTGCTGCTACTGCTCCATATTCTGTTTCACCGAGACATGGCTGGACGCCACCATTCCCGATTCTGCCGTGCAGCCCCCCGGACTAACTATCTATCGAAGTGACCGGTCTCGCGACGAGACTGGGAAGACTCGCGGAGGGGGTGTCTGCTTCCTAATTAATGATCGTTGGGCTACCGATGTCAAGATTTTGTCAAAAACGTGCTCTATTGACATAGAAACCCTTACAATTGTCTGTCGGCCTTTCTACCTGCCCAGGGAGTTTTCCAGCATAATTCTGACTGCCGTGTATATACCCCCCCAAGCTAACACAGATGCCGCCGTGATTCAACTGTCTGACATCGTCACGCAGGCTGAACTTTCTCAACCAGACTCGTTTGTTATTGTGACGGGTGATTTTAATAAAGCCAATCCAAAGAAAGAGATGCCGAAGTTCATACAGCAGGTGACATGTGCAACTAGGGATGGTAGAACTCTTGACCATTGTTACACAACCATCAAGGGTGCGTACCGTTCCATCCGTCGCGCACCACTCGGCCGCTCGGACCACGCCATGGTTTACCTGGTGCCGACTTAAAAACAGCAATTGAAACGTGTTAAGCCAACCGTGAAAACTGTGAAACAGTGGTCAGTGAATGCAATGGAGACACTTCGCGGCTGTTTTGAATGCACCGATTGGGGAGTATTCAAAGAGGCCGCAGCCGACATTGACGAGTACACCGAAACAGTCAGTGATTACATCACCTTCTGCGAGGGCCTCTGTATACCAACAAAAACAATAACAATCTACCCCAACGACAAACCGTGGTTCAATACTTCTATTAAACACAAGCTTCAGGTGAAACATGATGCATTCAAAGCCAATGATAAAGGTAAATACAAGAAAGCGAGATATGAAGCGGAAAATGCCATCAAGACCGGCAAGGCGAAATACCGTGACAAACTTGAAGAGAATCTGTCCACCAACAACTCCAAGAACATTTGGCAGGGACTGAAGGCCATAACGAACTACAAGTCGTCTCCCAAGAACACTACGGCTACCGACACTAATCTTCCTGACAGATTGAATGACTTTTATAGCCGGTTTGATAAACTGAACACTACTTCTCCTTCCTGTATCACTCCCTCCTCATCCCTCCCTCCTTTCGCAGTGGATGAATATGTTGTTAGAAGCATGTTTCAACGTTTAAATAGCAGAAAAGCTGCCGGTCCGGACAACATCTCTCCATGTCTACTTAAACTGTGTGCCGACCAGCTGTCGAGTGTATTCACAGACATATTCAATGTGCCTCTTTCCCAATGTAAAATTCCCCATTGCTTCAAAAAATCAACTATCATTCCTGTTCCCAAGAAATCTACAGCGTATTCGTCCTCCCAGGGTGCTCCAGGGTGGGGCAGACCACCCTTCTGAGCAATTAATCATATACAGGGTTGCTAGAACTGGGTACCAGTCGCTATTCTCTCCGTTTTAGAAACACTTCTGTCTCCCTGATGTGAAACTTGTTTTCTTAGTACACGGGCGTCAACCCGTTCCCTGTTTGTCTGAGTAAAGTGTTTCCTTATGTCTAACGCGCTAGTCTACGATTATATAAAGTGTCTTTCTACATGTCTAGTAGCCAGTACAAGTAGCCAGTACATTGATTATATGATTACTGTGATTACATGTTCAAAGCTAAGCAGTGCATTATGATTATATATTATTAAATATTAAAAGTATACAGTAAGGTTTCGACAGAAGGGAAGAAGGCGGTGATTTCCACCGACCATCATTCGAAGGGGGCCAGGAAAAAATTAGGATGGTGTGACAACGGAGGACCAATGACTGACTGCATGATTCATTGAGTCACAAAGTACAGAGTCCCAGTTCTACCCTTTCGCAAAGTCATTTGTCATCATTCAAATAGGATTACGTTAGCAATTCTCCACTTATTTCGCTGGCGTCAGCCCAAGTTGTGAGATGGCACTAAAATGTCATAATTCTTAATGTGCATGATGGCTAAACTGCACATTGCACAGCAACAAATTACAAATTTCCCTGCTTATTGTGAAAGTCGAATTATAATAAAGCAACACGACATATTTTTATAGCGACCGCACGTGCTATATTACACAATTTATGACACTAGGCTGACATGTGTGTCTTTTCTGGGTCACTGTACAGATTAATTAAATACAACTAATAACGCAACTCCAAGTCTATTTATAGCCACCGCACGTGCAATATTACTGACCTTTAAGTGCCTCTACTGGGTCACTGTACACACTAATTAAGTCTTGTTGACTGGGCCACGAACCCGAACTGTAACGTGTGGAGACAGAACCTTTACGAAAGCAGCGGCGACTCTATGGAACAGTTTGCCTGTTAACATCGGAAATAGTGATACCTGCATCATATTTCAAAGGCAACTGAAGACATTTCTGTTCCGGCAGCAATATAGACAACAAATCGACATATCAACCGTTTTAATATCACTCGATATTTATTCCTACTTGTTCATTTAATTTAATGCCATGAATGTACATTTTTATCTCACCTATATATATATATATATATATATATATATATATATATATATATATATATATATATATATATATATATATATATATATATATATATATATATACCACTTCACGTAAAAGACGTTTTAATCCATACTATTGATACTGAGCGGCGTTCTTCTCCACTGACAATCCTCACACACGCATATTGTGATTATTGTTACTAATCGGTGGGTGGACGTGTGGGCACCACCACGTTACACAAGACAAACAATCGGATTCATATCGAGACAATTGTGTAGGCGCATTATGTGACTATTCCACCTTAACTGTGCTGATTTTACCGCCATCTGGCGAATGCAGTATAAACTGCGCGTTTGCGTGGTTGCACGACGGAACGCCAAGTTAACTGTAATTCTGTCATTATGTGTGGCTAACAAAGTATATGTGAACGAAATACTTTATTTTCATTGTTTATCATATCTGAACAACATGTTGGGTAGTGTCGCAACATATGAATTGGGAAATGTTGCCATAACAGTTTGACCGGGGTGGTTGGTTGTTCGAACAAACTGCAAAGGAGGAATCGCAATTCGTCTCAGTGGACATTATGAACTTTTGAGACCACCGCTAGTGGCTGGTATGTTGTTGTATAAATAGCGCGGCAAGCAAACAGTAACACTTGGTTATGATTGTTTTTACGTGTTTGTCGATAACCTAACATCTCGTCTGTTTCGCATTTACGAATACAACAAAGAGCGACAAGGAATCAGGTAAGCCAGCTAACACATTTAAATATTTCTGTTGCCATGCTCTGGCCGCAGGAATTACTTAATTTATGGTGATGCTGTTACGAATACCAGCTGATAACTTTCGAGGTTAAGCAGTTTTGCAATACCTAAGGCACAACCTAGTTATGACGCATGCATGTCTTATAATACAAATCTGTCGTTGTTGCTTCTAGCCCAGGATGCCACGGATCTCAGGCGTGTGTCTCTCCGGTCTTGTGTTCGTGTTGCTGTTGGCTTTGTGCATTGGCTGGATGCGTGCACATTTGAGTGAGTTACGTAAAACAACTGAAATGCATGTTTACGAAATAATGTCTGTGTTTGTCAACGTTTAAACGGCGAACATATTCTACCACTGATGATATAAATATATTAATATTACAGAGCTGAAACGGGCCTTTAACAGCACATTGCTGCCTGATTAATTAGTTCAGCCAGCCACCTAACTCGCGCCGCAAAACAACTTTAATTACATTGGGGATTCCTAATGAAACAGTGCCGCTCTCCAATAAATCGTTTTGCACGAAAACACGCGTCTCTTCCCTAAAATGTCCGCGGAGGGGGAGGGTAATTGTCTACCCAGCCCGCCCAACTAATAAAATTACATTGCACAATTGACAACTGTTGCTAAACCATTGTTGAACTAATACGAATATCTCCTCGTATTGAGAGTAGTCGAACTCCCAGATTCCGATTGATGTGTCTATTGTTTGCACACACACACACACACACACACACACACACACACACACACACACACACACACACACACACACACACACACACACACACACACAATACATACACACACACACACACACACACACGCACACAGACAGAAGGATACGCATACACATACATAGACACACAGACACAGACGCAGACGCGCACGCGCACGCGCACGCGCACGCGCACGCGCACGCGCCTCGCCCGCCCGCCCGCCAGCCAACCCGCCCGCCCGCCCGGCCGCCGCCCGCCCGCCCGCCCGCCCGCCCGCCCGCCCGCCCGCCCGCCCGCCCGCCTACCGCCCGTCCGCTAGCACGCGCACACGCGCACACGCGCACACGCGCACACGCGCACACGCGCACACGCGCACACGCGCACACGCGCACACGCGCACACGCGCACACGCGCACACGCGCACACGCGCGCAAACGCAAACGCAAACGCACACGCACACGCACACGCACGCACGCACGCACGCACGCACGCACACACACACACACATATATACACACACACACGTATGCTCTTTATTGTTCAAGCTTCGGATTGTGCCGGTAAACGTTACAATAACGACGTGCACATCTGTTGCGACGGCCACTTACATCGACGGGCCGACTGGTGGGGCAAACTCGGCTGCTGCTACGAGAGAGCGTACTACGTCGACACACATGTCTGTTGTGGCTGGGATCATGTCGTCACCAAGGAATGGGCGAAGGACCACGAGAAGTCGTGCGACAGACGTCAGGTCACACCAGTTACTGAAGACACACCGTAACCCTCTTACGGAGAGTTCCTGGTGACTCATCGCATTACTAAACAACTGATTTATGCAACAGATCAAATTATGTGATCAGTTAAGAACGATGCAAATTTGACACCACTAATTAATGTTATGGTGATAACTAACAGTGGAGAAATATGGCTAACATGGTTAAGACACATGTTATGTTATTGAGTCTAGTAAGTATATGTTCTAATCATATCCAACAATTCTACTAAATGCATAGATTATATTAATTTACGAAGAGGGCTCGCGCACGTGAGGGTTCGTTGTTCTCATTGTTTCGGTCGATCACTAAACGTTTATTACGTATATTGCTACAACCTATGAATGGAACAGATGAATGGAACAGATTATCGGCTGATTGTGTAAGTGCTAGTAGTGTTAATATGTTCAAAAATTAAATTGACATGTACCTAAGAAGGGCGGGGCACATTTAGATAGATAGGTTGGACTCTCGATAAGCCAAAGGGCTTCCTTGTCCACCTGCCATCTTGAGTTGATTCTCTAGGTGGCAATCTTGTTAAATCTTGTTAAATCTTGTTAAACCTAATTGACGGGTGCCTTCCTGTCCGGTTTGTCTAGCCATCACGCGAAGGATGCAATTTATTTCAAATACAGCAAAAAAGCTTCAATTCATCTGATCACATACAGTGTCTCGAGGCATGTCGTATATCCTCTGTCATGCGATAATATGACTTATTATAATACCGTTAATACACACTCAATAACGAAATTGCTGAATCTCTTGGTTTTGTCTCGCGAGTAAGCTTGATCATCAAGGATACTGGGGCTTAAGCAATCATTATTATTATTATTGTTACTTGTTTAGAGAGGAACAAATCATATCATATCAAACAAGATCAGATCCGCTGAAGCCAAATACTGTTATTATTAGTCCAAAACCAAACTACTCTCAACGTATCAAACACCTTCCAATTTAGAGACATCGGGAGAGAGACTGACCGCCTTCCAGCCTTCCCGCCCGCCCGCCCGCCCGCCCGCCCCCCGCCCGCCCGCCCGCCCGCCCGCCCGCCTACCGCCCGTCCGCTAGCACGCCCACCCACCCACCCACCAGCTAGCCAACCCGCCCGCCCGCCAGCCCGCCTGCCGCCCGCATACCCGCCCGCTCACCCACCCTCCCTCCCTCCAGCCAGCCAGCCAGCCAGCCAGCCAGCCAGCCAGCCAGCCAGCCAGCCAGCCAGCCAGCCAGCCAGCCAGCCAGCCAGCCAGCCAGCCAGCCAGCCAGCCAGCCAACCAAGGCTGCTTTCATGAAAAAAGCATGCATCTCTCTCGCTCTCTCTCACACATCTCTCCTCACTCGCTCACCGCTCTCACTTTCTCTTTCTCTCTCTCTCTCTCTCTCTCTCTCTCTCTCTCACACACTTGATCTTTCATTCTCTCAACCCATGTTTTTTTTTCTTGCAAGATTCACGCGACAGTTCCCTTACTGCAGGCTACTTCCGTCAGCCGATGTTATTGGAAAATAGTACGCATTTTGGTCGGTATAAAACTACCATTATCTAAACGCATTAACAAACAAACGCACACAGACAAACACCATCCGCATACATACACACGTATGCGCATGCACGAGCACACGCACCCGCTCAATGCTATATGGTATAACACATTCATTCGCAAAAGAGCGCCAGTCTTCGTGGAGTCCTTCGCTAATGGCAAGAGAGCATTGTGCAGTAATACAAGTCCTGTTCGTGTTACGTTCGTGAAACAATTACTGCACGAAGGGGCGTCGCGGTTGTGCATCAATTGTTATTTTAATCCGGGTCGTGTTGCGGTCGGTGCATCTATGAGTGTATGAAACAAGCATCCTAAAGGACAAGAACGAAATGAGGAATAACGTCCAGTGTCGTAGGCCCACTTCTATTAGGTACGCAATTATTGACCATCAGTTTGAGCGAAGACATTGTTGGACCATTTGTTGTTATTGGATGCATTTGTCGCGTTGACAAAAAACGGCTTCAGGATATATGGTGTCGGCTGCGACTCAAACACTTGTTTACGTACATGGTTTGTCCGGTTGGCTGCTGGGCCGATACCTACGGAAATGGTAAGTTTGAGTTGATTTAATTTATAAGTTCTTCCGGATTTAATAATGGTTATTCGACGTTTCGACGTGTTACGTTGTTAAAATCGTCGTCGTAGTTCAAAACCATCCGTGGTTTACAATTGTGCTTCCACGAGAGTAACCGACGCAGAATCAGAAGGAAACATACTCTACTATCTCGCTGTTTGTCCGACATATACCGGGATTGGTCTACGTCTGAATAGACCATGACCAGGGTGGACACAGCCTCGGCACGGGGAAATGCGTCTAACCACATATCCGTAAAAATTAATATAATTCGTCCGCGTTGTTAATCATTTGCCACGAGGGCGCGTGATAGTATAGTGGTTAGGATATTCATTCTGACGCTACGGGTTTAACAACCAGTTAAGGCAAACATTTTATGTTTGATGTAACAACCTACCCCGCAGCATTAGAGAAATTGCATCGCTCATGATCTTCTTCTTTGCTTTCCATCGTGCCCGATGATGACATCAGTGTAGGGTTTCGTCCGTTACATGCTTTGCTCGTTAGTGAGAGAATTTGAGTCAAATTTGATATTCAAACCCTCTCCCGCAGTTGCCACAGAAGAGGGGTAGGGGCAGGAGCATCAGGAAAGCCATGGCGGAGATTGTGATCATGTTGGTAGTTTTGTGATATATTTTCTTAAATATGACTTTTTCCTTTGTGAATGGCCTGCTTCCACTGTTATCGATCTTGTGCAAGAGTCTCCCAGTGGTCTACGGTGATGTGTGTAGCCTTTAGGTGTCGTTTGACTGCAACGCTCATGATACCGAAGTCACGGTAACGTCGGTCCTGTATCAGTTCGTGACATGAGAGAACCGGCAACGACTAACCAACACCTTCACACCATAGGTTGTCGCCAAGCACCAGCGCCATGTTGATGTCACATGATCAATATACATTTGTGAACATACAAAATATGTCCGTTTAAATAGGCATATACATGCGTACATTCGTGTAAACATAGTTATATGCACACTTTCCTACAAGCATATGTACACACTACATATATGTAAACTCAACTGTTAAGCAATGGAAGTAATGATCATAACATGATCATAACGCTTATAGAGGTTTTTAAACAATAGTGGTTTGCATAAACTATTTCTAAAAACACTACATCATTCCACATAGCAACAAACAGCAAGAAAGTGCGACATATTAATGAATGTCGAATTCTGTGACAATTTCCTAGTATATCTCCAAATCACGCTGTCAATATTTGACTTCAGTAGGTAGAAACATTGTGATGTTTTCAACGATATATTTCAAACTTATCTATTACTGTATTTTGCGTGCCTGCGCCCTTCCCGCTCGTAAGTGTGCGCTTAATACTCCCGAATAAACTACAGCTGGGCCTGGCTCTGTTTACGGTAGATCTATAAAACACAAAATACCTTGTAATGGTAATATGGCAATCTAGATATTTTATTTACAACTGGATTGCCTGGCGCTCACTTGAAGTGTGCGCTCGGCTGATTGTACCTTGAAAGACATACAGTATTATGGTAAACGATAAGCATTCAAGTACAACAAAAAGCCTATCGTACAATCAGCTACTTGCATGTATACTGATACAATGTAATGCATAATAGTGTATCGACAGAAAACACTTGCGTTAAGCGAAAGTATACATTGACAGAAACCGTAAAGAAGGAAACCAACCCCACCCTGCACTGGAACAGTGGAGGCTACCCCCAGGCAACACCGCTGTAGCGAAAAATGTGGTCGTTGAAAAATCTGGTCATGTCTGACCTATATCGGACTAGAATGACCAGATTTTTCGTTACATACGCGATAAATGTGTTCGTTGAAAAATTGGGTTTTCAATGTGCACGTGACTACGTAGCACGTGACTACTTCGCTGAAATATTCGGTCGTCGACGACCAGATTTATCGCTACAGCGACACTGCCTAGGATACGGGAACGACTGTTCGTGTTCATTATAAAATATGTTGATAGTTAACTGTAATTATATATTAATTATTGGCATAGTCTTTATTGTAATGTATTCAGATTTGTATCCGGGTAAAACGGGAAAAAATAGGCGCTTTATTTAATTACCATGTCCATGATATAATAATTGTTTTATTTATGTCTTTATTGTGATACACGGATGTTTACACATTGTAACATATTTACTATTTATATTGTTGCTTTAGGAAAGTAATATATAAAGCGCTGTGAACGCTACATATAAAATATGTATAGTTCAATTAATTATGGTGAATCAAAATTTGTCATAATATTTAGTGTATCCAGGTGAAAAGACGAGGTGCAATTAAGTTGGGTATTTATTTATTCTGGTTCATATTTTTAGGCGAAACTATCCTGACATACGACACCCATTAGTGACTGACGTTTATTTTTGTTCCCTTGGAAGTTTGTTGCTATTCCAAAATGAATCAGACCTTTTACTACATGACACATATATGTATTTGCATGACACATTTACAATAAAAAAAAAAAAAAAAAAAAAATATATATATATATATATATATATATATATATATATATATATATATATATATATATATATATATATATATATATATATATATATATATATATATATTTCACTGGTATACACCAGTCACATTATTTTAAAGATAATTAAACAAACATAAAAAACACAAGTTGCATTTATACAAAATAAGTTATATTGAATATATATCTTAAAACATGCAAGAAGGGAAAAGTGCCCAGTTTAACAGGGATCTACTGTGCTATTGATATAACCCTCTGCTATAGCTAATGGAGTGGAATTAGAAAAGGGGCCCATACAACTATGAATACACAGTGAAATTATGCATCCTAGCAAAGCACCAATAGGAGACTTTACTCCGTCTGTAATAGTCTTATTCTAATACACAGACAGCGCATCAACTGGGAAGTGCCTTGAGCAGTCGTGATCACTGGACACTGAGCTATAATTATAACAACTTAACTTCAATTTTATGTAGTGTATATCAACAACGTCGAACCATAGCTCTAGTGCTTGAGGAGTACATGTAATAACTACTTTAGTCCAGTGCAAATGGTAATCCCATATTCGGTCGTCGAACTTGCTCAAGTTCGACGACCGAATATTTCAGCTACATTTGGCGGGTAATTTGCACGTGTCCACAAGTCACATGACATTTGCACGTGACCACAAGTCAAGTTACATTCGACGACCGAATATTTCAGCGAAGTTTGCACGTGACCCATATGTGGTCACGTGCAACTTGTGCGCAAGCGCGTAATTGAAAAATGACCATATTTTTCAAGACCCGGTTTTTCGCTACACCGCGCTGTATAGTCAATGAAGACAGCGGGATGAAAATGTCGTTAACACCAACAGAGGTACCGACAAACCCTGTTGCCAAGTCAACGAATACAGCGGAACTGCCGGTTCGAGGTCACCGGCCAGGTGGCTGTCACAGTGCCCTCTCTTGCCCGGGGCTGGGCGACGGCAAACGTTGACCTTAGGTGGCCTCCATTCGTTTCGTGAGCCTAGCTTCATTCAGGGCTGGCCTCAAAATTATATTGCATCCCCCTGGAGACAATACAGTTTTATTACTATGCATACCATACATACATACATACATACATACATACATATATATATATATATATATATATATATATATATATATATATATATATATATATATATTCCAAAGATGTAAAACTGGAACATTGTTTATAATACTAATGTTTAACACATAATGAAAGTTCATCAAAATATATCAATAAATAAGGTATATGAAAAAAAATCGGTCTACATAAAACCGCCTATGCATAGATGCCGATTTATGTAGACCGGAGCAACGCCGGAAGCTGCATATATTTAGTTAGCCTTTTTGCTGTAGACGCCGAATTTAGCTATGTTGTGATACATGTTTATGCAGTAACTTTAACAATTTAGTGAATGCTGTACAATTAATTCTCTACCCTAATCTGGAGAAAGGCCGCCCTGGCGGTTACAAATGCAGAGCATTAGTTTCCCCAGGCAGAGTTGAGTTGCTTACAGTGCTGCCACCTCACGGAGCCTGGTGACCGAGGCTATGCGCACGGCTGTGTTCTGCGCTTGCTGGAACTTTGTCAGCTGGTATGGCATGCAGGAAGGCCATGCGGGTTGATTACTGAAATCAACCAATGTTGATATGGCGAAGGCCTCTGTGTGTCTTTGGTCCCTACTCACTTCAGGGGACCCGTTCACTAGCGTTGCTACGAGCGTTTAAACGCGGTTTGGCGTTTAAAATCAATATTTATCCTTACGAGTAATCAAATATACTTGAAAACTGTAAACATCACTACGCGCCAGCGGAACATATTCACTGGTATGTCATGGAAATATTGTCTTTGGTTACACGGCAATGGACATTTGCATTTTGTAAACAATTCATTTAGTTTCAAAACGGATTTTGTTTAAAGCTGAATGTTCCTGGAGAGCTCTTTATCTTATTCCTGGGATCTTTTCGGGTCGTCACAAGGCCCGGAAATGTCAATACGTACATGTGCGGACATTTGTCTGTTGCTTAAATCGATACTTACACAACTATTGCTTGGCTTTCAATATTGCCGGAACGACGCACTCCCCATTGAAGATGTTTGTCACGGCTGTAATGTATTCATAGTCCGATGTACTATTACATTTGTAATGATGACAACACCGGGTTATGACAAGGCCGGTTGATTTTTCGATAGAGCATCCGCATGTTGAGATATACACTTACAGCAGAGTCAACATAATATTTTAAAATAACTGCCGCCAGATTCATAGAGGAGTTGTGTTGATATGCGTGTGGAACCATCGTCGAGAATGCAATGTGCAACACACCAGGCTGTACCCACATACCCGATTAGGAAACAACATGGAATTATAGTTCATCCTGACAGATATCACGACATCCCGTGTGTGGCTCTACGACTATAAACCTAGACGTTTATCCACGCGTAATATCCTCGCGCACCAAGGTTTGCATCGGCTGATTACGTCAGTAGCAGCTCTTCTCTAACACTGCCCCTGGCATATGCATTTAAAACGTCCCTTTTAAGGTCAGCCAATGGGAAATTGCACCCAGTCAACCGCGAGGCAGTATTTAGGATGCAAACGGGTCGTTATATTGGGATTCCCACCAGCCGTGTATCCGTCTTCAAGTTGGGGCGGGTATTTGCGCTGTTCCCACGACTGACTGGCGAAGTCAACTGCTATAATTGTATTTGCCACTCCCGATGTTTTTGAAATGATCAGCCAGGGATAGAGTAGCGCAGCGCAACGACCCCTGGTTTGCGAGGACGCTGCGTGACGGATATCAGCTTTCAAGAAGAACAAACATAAAATAAAAATGGCCAATGCTTTGTGTGTTTTACCTTTACACTGAAAGATGCTGGCAATGCAAGATTAAGGAAGCTAACAATGTTTTTGTCCGACGGCAGTAAGAATCGAACTAATGTCCACTCAACAACTGTCCGACGGTCAATCGCTAAAATCCCGTCCCGTAGTGAAAACACCAGATAACACGTGCTGTTTTTTCCGATATTTAATTTGCAGGTGTCAAGATATACCCTTTACCAAATCGCAATTAATTAAGTCAAACATATCACGCACTAGCCAAGAACACGCATATCTCTTTGATTATTATGCAAACATATTCTAGTACTCATAACAAATCCAGTTTGAAATTATATTACTGTTACATTTATATATACGCAAGATATGTAAGTTTCAAAGGTATACTTTTGTATAACTTTTACTTCTATTTTCAGAAGACAACAACATTTGCCTGGATGTTCCTAGTTATGTGTTATCTTATTCGATCACCAACACAAACAGGTACATATTTGATATTTCGTTAGTTAGGTTTCAGTTTTGTAAAAGTAAACTGCTACCCTCCAAATTGTCGCATCCATTCCAGGGCATGCCTGTTTGTGCTGTACATATAATCACATAGAGATATAATCACAATCGACTGGTATAAACATGTTGACACAGGGACAATTGTTTAGTAATTTGACAGCTCCAACAGCCCCACAAAGAATATTTTTCAATATAAGATTCGGTTAACAAAAACGCGGCTTCGTAAGTTTT
>OZ024860.1:52157555-52172555 GCA_964017155.1 Oasisia sp. SBJ-2009 | reverse complement strand
GGCAATACCTGGACGACAACTATTGCCAATGACTTAACAACAATGACCTTCAACGGTCTGACCGATGGTACAAGATACGGTGTGTTAATTGCTACTGTGAATGGCGACGTGGAGAGTACTTCGCTGATCGGCCAACCGTTGACATGTGAGTGACGATTGGTTATGTTAACATGTTTGGTTTATTTGTATATTGTTCTATATGCTACGGAAGCCCGTTGGTTCCACGGTGATTCTTTTTCTGTCAGCCGCCACTTTAGTATCTGGCGGACGCCACTATATTTTCTGGCGGCCGCCACTTAATCGGCCGCAAGATAATTAAGTAGCGGCGGTCAGAAAAATATATATTCACCGTGGCACTAACGGGATTCCGTAATAAGCAGATATATACCATTTAAACACAACATTATGCATGTAGTATGTGTTATTTACACTTGAAGTTTACATGGAAAATGTCGATGTAATATAGCCTTGGCTTGTGTGGGGCATCATCAACGTTTAAGTGAACACTGTTAATGAAGGTAGTGCATATTAACAATCCAAAATCATAGAGCATAGAAACGAATTATAAAATGGTTGTAGCTGGTTTGTTATTCAAAACGTGATTGGTATATCGGGTTGTGATAAAGTAGCGTTCTTTTGTTACATTTTGTCCATGACGAATGACATCATCGTACACGAGGGGTAGCTCGCAATTGGCCTCGTCTCTTTTCATTGGTGTCGTTGTTTGTTCTGATCCGTGCGGCTTCCTTTAATTACCGGGTTCTTCTGTTTGGCTCGTTATCAATGGTTTTCGCTCCCTCCCAGTCTATCATGTGATTGTCAGTCGTTGCATGGTCTGTTAGGGCGGATTCGTTGAAGTTGGACATTTATCTTTTTCCCGCACCTTGTACATTTCTCATTGTTCGTATTGTCTGCGTCCTTCCCGTGTTCGTCCAGTCGTGTTTTCAGCAGTCTATCTGTCTCTCCAATATACTCAACACCACAGTTATTGTATGGTATATGGTATACCAGCTGACCTTGTTCTGCAATTTCTTCGTTAACTTGTCGATGTACCAGCGGGCGCCTGAGGGTGGTGTGGGAACGCATGGCTGTCGCAGCTTCTTCATTACTCGGTGTACTCTTTCCGAAACTTCCTCAACATTTGGGATAACCACTTGACCGCTGTAGTATGTGTTCTTTGTTCTACTCTTGGTCTTTGTCTTATCTTTTGTGTTGTCTGTGACATATTTCAGGATGGATAGCCACATACTCTTATGGCTCCTCTCAGGTGTTCCATATCTTCCTTCCTGTCCCCTCCTCCGTGGTTATCGTCTCACATTTGTTCCTGAGCGTTCTGAAAACTCCTAGCTTCTGATGTTTGGGGTGGTGGGATGCAAAGTTCAGGTATTGGACCGTGTGCGTCTTCTTCCTGTACAAGCCGCCATCTTCCTTTCTGGTGAACTTGGCCTCCAAGCAGGGCAACCTGCTGTTTCTTCTTACGAGGGCAATTATGTGCTACGGCACATGTACGATGACGTCATTAGTAATTAGTACTGAAAAAGTCGACGGTTACCGTCAGACGAAAGTCTCTACACACAAAGAGAATGATCTTGATTTTGGATACAAAAAACGAAAACTTTTGATTTGGAAAAGAACTATCCTCAGAAATGTTCAGTAATGTGCGCGGACGTACAATGTTCTAAATAGTCCGACATGAGCATATCACAGCTTTTCTATCAACAATTATAAAACTGTGTTATTATCGTTTAATTCACTTAACACCTATACTTATTTCTGTCTTTTCCAAATAGTACCGAATCCTCCCAACAACCTGGATTTGAACACCAGAACTGACGAAACACTTACTGTCACATGGACTGTCCCGGACTCTGGCAAGTGGACTGGACACGAGGTGACAGCAGCGGAAGGAGAGAATGTACAGGCGGTGACAACTGCCAAAGAAGCGACATCGGTGGAAATAACGGGGCTGAGCGGTGGGACTGAATACAGCGTCAAACTTGTCAAGGTGAATGACGAAGACGAAACTGCGGGTTTGACCGAGACGTACTCAATGTGTGAGCATCGAGTTTATATTGCTACTGAATTCATATTTTGTTGGACGAAATTGATGCAGGGTATAAACCAACCAGTGGTAGATTTCGGAGACACTTACTGCAGTTGTATTCAGAGATGAGTACATTAAAACAATATATGTTATTTACCATTTTAAATAGGCAATTCTTTGAGTGCTTCAATCTAGCACGTTTGTGGTTATAGCGAAATGATTGCGTGATTGCAATATGAGTTTCCGTTTTCGTTTTACAACAATCTTAGCTGTTTCGCTGTAGTTTCGAAATGTCTCAAGCGGACAGCGCGGCTCTTTGCCCGTGATGTATATAACACTCATTATCATTGATTAATAGAACGACGCGCGTTCGGGGAACATAGACAAGATTGAAAGATTTATAGCATCCGTAAGCTGTTCCATTCGCTAACCATTTACAATTATGTATAAGTCGTTAAATCGCATTGAATCCGGTTTGTTTCAATGAACCGACACTGATCAGGACACATAGAGACAAGACTGATTAATTCAGCACATTGGATATTTTAGTATCATGGTATCTACGTTATATAACACATCGATGTCTTACCTTTGGTGAACCGTCAACGTATTTATCCCAATAAAATGTATTATACCGCGGACTTGGCGCACGATTAAACAATCTATGTTTCCTGTTTTCTCGTAGTACCGAGTCCGCCCACGTGGTTGGCGGTGGACCCCAGAACAACCCATGCATTTACGGTCACGTGGACTGCTCCCACTTCACATATGTTCACAGGGTATAAAGTGACAATAAGCGAAGGAGACAATATCAAGACGGAAACCTCGGCCAAAGACGCGACATCAGTGGACATCACGGGGTTGACCGCTGGAATAAAATACAACGTTTTAGTTGTCGCAGTGAATAACCTGGATGAAAGTTCGGAATTGACTGATACAGCTTTCACACATGAGCGGCTGTATGGCTATTCTTATGTTTTTGTTTTGTTTTATTAATATTATGTTAATAGGAAGATAATAGGTCATACACCAAATAATTCGAAGAAATAAGTATCGTGGATTGATAATTGTTTTATAATTTATCAAATATATAATTTCACTAGTTGGTGTTGTGATGATCGAGTATCTACTATCCGAAAAATCAAGACGGTCAATCAATATGGTTAAATATCCAAGGAACATGACATTTCGAGGAAAGCAAAACAAAATATTAAATTACTTTACGGGAAAATATAACAATGTTCATTGATTGTTCTGATAGCATAACTATTTATTTAATTTGTGTTTTCTCTCCACAGTACCGAATCCACCAACAAGCCTTATGATAGAAAGCAGAACAGCTATTACTCTTACGGTCACGTGGGCAGCCCCCGACGTAGGGACATTCACAGGCTACACAGTGACAGCGAGGGAAGGAGACAATGTGAGGACGGAAACACCTTCCAAAGACTCGACGTCAGTGGACATCGCGGGACTGACGGCTGGCACAGAATACAGCGTTGCACTCGTCACAGTGAATAACTTGACGAGAGTTCTGTATTAATCGACACGGCTTCCACGTGTAATTCGCCATTTTATGTATTTGGCTTTATAATGAACAAGCAGTTATTTATGATGACATACGCCAACAAATCGAAAACATAACATTATGAGAAACTACGTTATTTTCAGAGGGTTGACGGAACGTTGCGATAACCGTAGTAATGCATATATTACAAATACACGTATTTAAATTGCAAAGATTATCAAGCAAAACAAATCTTATATGCACATTCATACATGGACACAGAAATGCACGTACGCACACCAAATACCTTCTATAACATTGTTGGGAATATGATTATACTGCCGTCAAATTGGTCCTTGTAAATTTGTGTGGAAGAAGAATATTGGTTAATCTTAGCGCAGATACATCATGCATAATCAATGTGTAACAAACATGGCCATGTCTTGATACACAATGTAGTTGTTACAAAACACACCGGTCGTACACACATGTACATGGGAAAGTAAACCACATAGGTTTTCTTAAAGTGAAAAAAAAGGTAACAGTTTAGTGTTATGCACCTAAAAGAGTTTACACTAGCTAATCATTTGCATCTACAATCCAATTTTTCACCTTAGTGGTTACCTCAGAAAATGGTCTTAAAGTGGGAAAATCTAACTAAATCACCGACACCATGAACCGGCCCATCTTGGACCTTGCAACCAATCACAACCCAGCAGTTTGGAAAAGTAATACGTCAGAGAGTCGTCTGCTGGTTCAGCTGTCATAACAGAGAGCCAAGCGGTACGCTAAAAGTTGCCTTACGTCGGTTTACAACGAAATCGCGACATCAATATGCCACACTGTTCCTCAAACGCTTATAGTAATAGTACAGTGAAAGACAGTATCAGTAAGATGTCTTCTTGTTAACCTATGAATCGAGCAGAACTGAAACAGTGGTTCGGTGGATTCGTTTGGACAGTCACAGACACAGCGCGGATCCTAGACGACCCGATTTGATTGACCTAACCATCAAAACGACCACCAACAGCCGCCAAACTTCTCCTCACATATGTTACATACATATGCATACACTATGTTATGTAATAAAATCTCTTGCATTCCTCTAACGAAGAAAATTCACACACAAAAACGCGCAGACCTCGAGTACAACTTGTTCGGCCGCCCAGCGCTACCGTAAAATCGCTTTTAAAAGCTTTACACAAAATACCGCTAGACGCCACGTTTCTGACTGCGAATATTTAATTGTTTTACTTCACACGCGCGAAATAGTTTAATTACTTATAAATAATATAATAATAATAATTAATTATTATCATCACTAAGATTTGCAGGAAATTATACGTTTTATTATTTTTATATTGATATTTTATTTTTATAATTGTTCATATATGTTTCTAGTATATTTGTTTTTTCTTCTTCTGGTGTGTATTTGTTGTTTAGCATTTTAATGTATGTAAAACGCCATGAACAAGTTTAAATTGGATGTGGCGCAATATTAAATAACCAAACAATTTTTTTAATTATAATATAATATTTTATTTATGTAGCGCCACATCCATAATTGTTTGTGGCGCTTCACAAAATAATGCTATTAAAAATACAATAAAGAGAAAACTACCCACAGATAATATTATTTAAAAATAAATAATGAAAATACATGTTTCTATATCATTAACTAAGCTGACCTATCAGTCATAAATAAACATACAAATTACATAACAACAATTGTAATAAATGAATATAAAAGTATGGTTAATAGTAATAAATAATTAAAGTAGTAAAATAAGTACGACGTAATAATAATTTTCATTCAGCACATACACAACCATTATGCATAAGAAGCTTACTGAAGCTATTTGTTCTACTCATGAATGACATTTCCACCATCAGATATGTAATAATTATTATTTTTGAACAAGACACTTTATTAATTATCGGAACAATAAATCACTAAAATGTAAAAAGGAATATGAATATATGGGAAATATTATGGTGGTAGAAAAAGAAGGATTTAAAAACAGTAATATTAACATGTTATTGTTTTAGTTATTATTGTTAAAACATCGCTTATGTAATATAAGCTTGCATGCTCGCAGTACACGCGGGATGTTTATAGAAATATTGATAAAATAAACAATGTGACTTCATTGAAAAACACGTAATTTCCTTTGTCTTTTATAACATATATTTATGTTTATTATTATGCAGACACATGTATTTGCAATATTTATTTTTAAATATTACCTGTGGGTAGCATTCTTATTATTGCATATACTTTAATAACAGTATGTTGAATAGAAGAGAAGAGAATTGTGGATTTGGCGCTATATAAAATAAACTAATAAAATTATATATTTGTATATTAAATTGTTATTTTTTATCAACGCTATTAGACCCATATCACCAAAGCGTTGCCTTAGTTTGCCGTTTAACATTTTCTGCAGATCATAGTGATGCAGCTAATTATTATTATATTATTTATAATTAATTAAAGTAATTCGCGCGTGCGAATGCAGTAAGGTTAATAAATATTTTATGTAAAGCTAACTTATAATAGCGAGTTTACGGTAGTCGAAGTTGTCGAGTTGCCGTTCGCCAAGATTTGCGTTTCTGTTGTGAATTTTCTTCGTTAGACGAATACAAGTGATTTTTTTGTAATGTAGTGTATGTATATGTATGTAAGAAATGTGGGGAGAAGTTTGGCGGCTGTTGGCGGTCGTTTTCGTGGTTAGGTTAGAAAGTAACAGATAATAATATGCATGCACAGTTCACGCCGACCAAGAAGACTCTCTGACGTCATATTGTTTCTAAAATGGCGTAGTCTGTAGACTTTCTATGTCTATGTGTTTTACATTTTTTTCCTGGTAAACCACTGACGTTAAAAATATGATTGTTGTTGGAAGTTGTTACTTTTTATTAACTCTGTTAATCCCATATGATCCAAACATTGACTTTGTTTTCCCTTTAACACCGTCGTGTTATTGCTTGCAGCTCTACTTCATACGTTCTTGCTTCTCCCTAGTACCGAGTCCTCCCATTGACGTCACGGTGGTTGCCCGGACCACCCATTCATTTACGGTCAGGTGGACAGCCCCCGATTCTGTGCTGTTCACAGGGTACACAATGACAATAAGCGAAGGAGGCATCACTCTCGTCCAGGTTATTCACAGTGACAAGTGTAACGCTGTATTCAGTGCCAGCCGTGAGTCCCGTGATTTCCACTGACGTCTCATCTTTGGCTGCTGTTTCCGTCTTCACGTTGCCTCCTTCCACCAGTGTAACTTTGTATCCTGTGAACATCTCGGAATCTGGGGCTGTCCACGTGATGGTGATGGAGTCCACAGTTCTAGTCTCCACCAAGAGTCGTGTGGGTGGACTCGGCACTATGGAGGACGCATTATAGAAGATTTACATATTATATATATATATATATATATATATATATATATATATATATATATATATATATGTATATACATATATAATATTATATATATATACATATATATATATATATATATATATATATATGTATATATATGTATATATTTATTTATAATATGTAAATCTTCTATATATATAGTACTCCATGTCTATGCTGTCGCTGTTCACATCATACCAAGAATTTGGTGTTCATTCAAGCTGATGTCACTGCATAGACATAAACCACAAAGTGCTCAAGAATATAACTCTTTGGAAGTGAACCCTCATCCATTTAGTATCTGTATGTATAAAGTAAATTGTGTGTGTGTGTGTGTGCGTGTGCGTGTGCGTGTGCGTGTGCGTGTGCGTGTGCGTTTGCGTGTGCGTGTGCGTGTGCATGCATGCGTGCGTGAGTGCGTGGGTGTGTGCGTGCGTGTGTGTATACTGAATTCATATTGCAGCAACCTGAAAACAAAGACTATAGGTATGACGTACACTTAATCTGTTTTATTAGAATGCCAAAACGTATTCATTGATGGGTTTCTATAAACAGTTACTTAGTAACGTCATGTTATATATGTTGCACATTTATGAATCAACCATACTGCCTTTATTCTGTTTGAATATAAATCAAGTGGTCTTGTTATTTCAGCAATACTTCACTGAAGCCTTTCAAATACTGTACCGAGCGACGCACAATCGGGTTTAGTTCCGTAACATCACAGTGCTGCTGCCGAACGTGAGTTACAAAAGGAGTGTTAGGTTATACTCTGGCGAGCTACAACGCTTATTTCTAAAGCATTCTCTTTTTTAAAGAAACATATCGCTTAAGATGGATGTATATGACAGTTCATAAAAACGAAACAGTTTAACAAGATGTCCTTTAACAAGTTTACATACTTACATTAAAAACATGTTGCCAGAAAAGCCTTTTGCCTCTCTGTGGTACAACGTGTGTACAAAGGTGTTCATGTCATAGCTTTGTCTGCACATGCAGATTCACGACGCTTTGCGTACTGGCACTGGCACTGGCACTGGCACTGGCACTGGCACTGGCACTGGCACTGGCACTGGCACTGGCACTGGCACTGGCACTGGCACTGGCACTGGCACTGGCACTGGCACTGGCACTGGCACTGGCACTGGCACTGGCACTGGCACTGGCACTGGCACTGGCACTGGCACTGGCACTGGCACTGGCACTGGCACTGGCACTGGCACTGGCACTGGCACTGGCACTGGCACTGGCACTGGCACTGGCACTGGCACTGGCACTGGCACTGGCACTGGCACTGGCACTGGCACTGGCACTGGCACTGGCACTGGCACTGGCACTGGCACTGGCACTGGCACTGGCACTGGCACTGGCACTGGCACTGGCACTGGCACTGGCACTGGCACTGGCACTGGCACTGGCACTGGCACTGGCACTGGCACTGGCACTGGCACTGGCACTGGCACTGGCACTGGCACTGGCACTGGCACTGGCACTGGCACTGGCACTGGCACTGGCACTGGCACTGGCACTGGCACTGGCACTGGCACTGGCACTGGCACTGGCACTGGCACTGGCACTGGCACTGGCACTGGCACTGGCACTGGCACTGGCACTGGCACTGGCACTGGCACTGGCACTGGCACTGGCACTGGCACTGGCACTGGCACTGGCACTGGCACTGGCACTGGCACTGGCACTGGCACTGGCACTGGCACTGGCACTGGCACTGGCACTGGCACTGGCACTGGCACTGGCACTGGCACTGGCACTGGCACTGGCACTGGCACTGGCACTGGCACTGGCACTGGCACTGGCACTGGCACTGGCACTGGCACTGGCACTGGCACTGGCACTGGCACTGGCACTGGCACTGGCACTGGCACTGGCACTGGCACTGGCACTGGCACTGGCACTGGCACTGGCACTGGCACTGGCACTGGCACTGGCACTGGCACTGGCACTGGCACTGGCACTGGCACTGGCACTGGCACTGGCACTGGCACTGGCACTGGCACTGGCACTGGCACTGGCACTGGCACTGGCACTGGCACTGGCACTGGCACTGGCACTGGCACTGGCACTGGCACTGGCACTGGCACTGGCACTGGCACTGGCACTGGCACTGGCACTGGCACTGGCACTGGCACTGGCACTGGCACTGGCACTGGCACTGGCACTGGCACTGGCACTGGCACTGGCACTGGCACTGGCACTGGCACTGGCACTGGCACTGGCACTGGCACTGGCACTGGCACTGGCACTGGCACTGGCACTGGCACTGGCACTGGCACTGGCACTGGCACTGGCACTGGCACTGGCACTGGCACTGGCACTGGCATATGTATAATTTGTGTAATATTAGTGACTTGTATAATTTATATAATTTGTATAAAGTGTATAATTTGTATTTTATAAATTGCAAAATTAGAGTAATCTGCATCGTTTTTATCGTTTGTATTATTTATTTAATTTGTGTATCATTACATCATGTATATCTTGTGCATCATATACATCATGTGTATATTTGTAGCGCCCGTAACGCCCAATGCCAATCAGTTGATAACATGATAACCAGGTGGTTTAACTTGTTCTGTCTTCGCAGCCAATAGTATATTCTGACATAGAGTGTCTGCTGTCCCAACACGGCTACTGCGTTGAGACAAGTAAATAGTTTACGAATATGATACAAAAAGTGTGGTGCCAATGTTTATTATATCATAAAAATGTAATGACTAAAGTGTGAAGTAAAGACATTGCGTGCCGGCATTCATGTGGCCGTAAAGTGTTCTTCTTATGATGTTTTCTACACATATGCATTGTGCTCTTATTCTTTTTATTCAGGCTGTATATAATAAAAACACTTGTCATAACAGTAGTCCTCGTGTTTGACTAGACAATCATCACGGCGACACGAATGTCGGCACGCCAAGTGTGTTCTTCACACCTTAGTCGTTAGCTTTTTGCGATAACATAAACATTGGCACCACCCTTTTGTATTGTATATTCTTAAGCTGTTTTTTGTCAACGCAATAGACAGCTGACAGTACATGACACACGTACTCTACTATATAACGTTCATATGTTAACAAAAACGCGCTGGGTATTTTCCTAAATGCAATCACGTCACCCGTGTCCAGTGCAAATCAATTCTACATGACAGCCTTCATTAGAAAATGTGTCACGATAATGTGTCCAAACAGTAGCACTCGTGATGTACAGAGCCTGACGTCGAACAACTTCACAGCAACGCCAATGTCAGCGCGCCATTTGTGTAGTTCACATCTTAGCCATTATTTTTTTATGATAAATTGAACATCAGCACCACCCTTTTTGTATTACATTCATAAACTACTGAATTTTCTCTCAACACAATAGACATGTTGGGTCAGCAGACAGTTTATCTCATATGTACTCTAGTATACGACGTCCACACGTTTACAACAATGCAAAGATACCCATGCGCTCTGTATTTTCATGAATACCAACACGTCACCTTTTCCAGCTAGTACAAATTCAGAAGATTTTCTTTGTTTCATTTTTTCATTTATATGTTCTTACAACCGACCGACCGACCGACCGACCGACCGACCGACCGACCGACCGACCGACCGACCGACCGACCGACCGACCGACCGACCGACCGACCGACCGACCGACCGACCGACCGACCGACCGACCGACCGACCGACCGACCGACCGACCGACCGACCGACCGACCGACCGACCGACCGACCGACCGACCGACCGACCGACCGACCGACCGACCGACCGACCGACCGAACGACCGACCGACCGACCGACCGACCGACCGACCGACCGACCGACCGACCGACCGACCGACCGACCGACCGACCGACCGACCGACCGACCGACCGACCGACCGACCGACCGACCGACCGACCGACCGACCGACCGACCGACCGACCTGTGGTAGCAAATGGACTGTGCAGTGTGCAAGGACATGCGATGGCGCGTTATTGAGGCAGCAGTTGCATGTGGCCCAGAGCAGTAGTCATGTCCCAGGGCAGCAGTTGTGGCCCAGGAGAGCAGTTGTGGCCCAGGGCAGCAGTTGTAGCCCTGGACAGCAGTTGTGGCCCAGAGCAGTAGTCATGTCCCAGGGCAGCAGTTGTGGCCCAGGAGAGCAGTTGTGGCCCAGGGCAGCAGTTGTAGCCCTGGACAGCAGTTGTGGCCCAGAGCAGTTGTGGCCCAGGGCAGCAGTTGTGGCCCAGGAGAGCAGTTGTGGCCCAGGGCAGCAGTTGTGGCCCTGGACAGCAATTGTGGCCCAGAGCAGTAGTCATGGCCCAGGGCAGCAGGTGTAGCCCAGGACAGCAGTTGTGGCCCAGGGCAGCAGTTGTGGCCCAGGGCAGCAGTTGTGGCCCAGGGCAGCAGTTGTGGCCCAGAGCAGCAGTTGTGGCCCAGAGCAGCAGTTGTGGCCCAGGACAGCAGTTGTGGCCTAAGACAGCAGTTGTGGCCCAGGGCAGCAGTTGTGTCCTAAGACAGCAGTTGTGGCCCAGGGCAGCAGTTGTGGCCTAAGACAGCAGTTGTGGCCCAGGGCAGCAGTTGTGGCCTAAGACAGCAGTTGTGGCCCAGGGCAGCAGTTGTGGCCCAGGGCAGCAGTTGTGGCCTAGGGCAGCAGTTGTGGCCAAGGGTGCCCGATTTATTTTACAGAGTTTATATTAATATTCAAATGATAGCGGTCCGTAGTCACCACATATTACGTCTTGTCGTAATTTCAATCGAACATGTGCCACTATTTGTGCCACTGTGCCACTTATGGGCCACTATATGTGTTGCATTAGCCGACAATCATAACGCAGACACTTAAAACCTATCGCCGTAACTTCAACAGCGTTTTGTTCCATACTACTGCCCCTGATTGATGTATTCAGTACTTGTCGACACCCCGCTGTTATCACCGCGTTAGACCGTATCACGACAGCCTTTTTGCACCTTGCGACATAAAACCTCGTGCTGCACGCTCTGGTGACCCTCGCCTAGTCTCTCGTTGACGTGTCACTGACAGAAGGCGACAGTGCGGTCTACCACTGTGCGCCACACCTCCACAACAAACGGCGCGGCATCACGCTAGCAACGCACTCACATAACGTCTCGGGCACATTCCTGTGCTTTACATCAATTACATGGTCATGGTCGTCGTGACGGGGGCCAACTAATGTTGATTTGTTGTTTCGCAATATTTGCAAAGTACATTACTTGATAAGCTTGTATATATGTATATATATATATATATATATATATATATATATATATATATATATATATATATATATATATATATATATATATCTATCTATCTATCTATCTATCTATAATATACATATGTATATATATATATATATATATATATATATATATATATATATATATATATATATATATATATATATATATGAATATATATATATATATATATATATATATATATATATATATATAAATAACAGTTGTTCAAACTGATAGTCAATCAACTTGTCAATAACACGATGAAAAAGAAATATATCAATAAACCAACCAATTACATATTAATATGATTATGAGCAATTCATTCATGTAAATGTTAGTTATGTTAATCACACACATGCATGCGTCCACTGGCTTAGCAGTGTGCTTTCACATTAAGGAAATTCACATTAAGTAATTCGTAACTGTACATGAAACTATGCATTAGTTATGTTTGTACGCAAACGTAACTATGTTAGTTCAAATGGATCTTGTTTCTCCGTGGACGTACCAGTAAACATTTTATACATATCTACGAAAACTTATATATATTATTATTCACATGTGCTAATTGTTGTTAATTCAGTTGAGAACCCAGACAATCAGTCAACTGATACTTCAGTTAATGTATACCGTATGCACATGTACGTGCGCGCGCGTTCTGCTTACATGTGTATATGGCAGGAAGGAACGTTTTGTTGTATCGTATGCGTGTGTTTGCGTGTGCGCCGTGTGTGCGTGCGTGTGTATGTGGGTGCGTACCATGCATATATGCGTGCGTACGACATGTGCGTAACACTTAACCACCTAGCACTTACACCTCCCCTACGTCAGAGCTGGACTAACGACAGTTATGAAGCGGCGACAACTGAGACGTTTGCCAAGTCCAACGTGGTCATCGATGGTCCAGGACTGGACACACCGGCCACGTGGACATACGGAGACTGCGGTGAACCGGGTGAGTTCATTCACATCCCGATATAATTCATGACTGCTGACCGCAATGACGTAGTGCGTGTCATCGGGAATCCAGGTAAATTACTCTTGTTCGTTTCGTAGAAACACGTCTGTGAACGGATGTTTTACTGTTGTTATGCATTTTGTTGTTAATTTGTCATATCGACCTATTTACTTTATTGCTTAATAAGACGCGCTGCACACAAACAAATAACGTGTGATTTATTAGTACATAATTGATACATTGAAGACATTTGTGACCACATTGATATGTGACCTATTTAATGGGTTTTTGTATGCATTCATTCATACTTATCTACAAGAGTAAACGTAGATCATACATACACTTCCCCGTCATTGTTCGTTAGGCGTTGACAGGTGGGCGCGTTGACTGTGGTTGTCATCGTTCGCGATGTTTTCTCATTACCTTGAAACTATTGCTGATGCTTCGCCTTTTCCCATGGGGATTTCTTATGGAGTGTCAGCTAATCAACGCCATTACCATAACACCAACTGCACTACTTATTCTGACATATTTAAAGGTCGTACTCTCGTCCACGAGTGGGGACATTTGCGCTGGGGACTCCGTGACGAGTACCCCGTGGCGGGAGAGGAACGGTTCTACCGAGACTCCAACGGCGGCGTGGAAGCGGTGAAGTGTGGGAAGCACATGAAGGGTCACGCTGTAGATGACGTCACTGGAGGAACATGCACAGTCAATTCGACGACAGGACTGCCGACCAGCTCATGTCGCTACGTGGCTGACCAGACTCCGGTCGTTGTCGCGTCTCTTATGTTTTACCACAACTTGACGGAGGTAACGTTTAAATCACCGTGCGCATATCGTATTTATTATTGAATTGAATTGAATTGAAATTTATTTCAACAAAAACAATTAGTATTACTACATTATACATACAGTGCATACAATACAATTTGTTGAAAAAAGGGTAAAAGAATTACAATACTTATCACGTTTACCCTTATAATTGTTTAATTACATACATAAAGCATATGAACAGTGTAGAAGGTGCGACAACACTATTTATAAGTGTAACCATACAACATTTAATCGAGAAAAGAAAAATTGTGACATTTATTTAAAACAAACCTTTATAACAATAAACAATTTGAATATTTAATTTAGTTTTCTAATTGATGTTGGCAAAATAGTCTAGTACTCTAACACATAACTATTCAACAGTCCAATCTGTATAACACGTTTTTGAAATGATGAAATTTTTTACAACTAATCAGTGAATTATCGAGGGTGTTCCAAAGTGTAACCCCAGTAACAGAAATACACATATTTTAAAATCATCTCCTAAAGCCAAGTGGGTATCTAGTTGTAACGTTGTGAAATGTAACCTTGCAGACTGGTATATTGTTTCACTCTAGAACGGACGATCTTCAAAAATATTTATAATTTCTTTAAATGGCTACATTCAGTACTTCATGATTTATTGCTAAAATATCAGCGGTGTTGTGAGAAACGTTATTAGTTGTTTATTAATTTGTGAAATCGTAAATGCATGTTTTTATTTAAACTGTCATGGGGAACTAACTTACCGTTAACAGAAAAACCAAAAAGAAACTTTAAAAATCAACAATAACTTAAAGTATACTATAATTAAAGGTTATCCTTTCTAGTTAATAAACAGTACCAAGTAATTCTTGTGGAATGAGTAGAATTGGAGGCCATCGTGGAGAATTCACTTGAATCAAGTCAAATATGTTGGAAAAACACAATTTTTGAGACGTTGCTTCACATGTGAAGGTGAAACTTAAATCTAAACACGCGTCCTTGGCATACGCAGAGACACAACT
>OZ024860.1:52140055-52152555 GCA_964017155.1 Oasisia sp. SBJ-2009 | reverse complement strand
CAGGCATGCAGGCATGCATGCATGCATGCATGCAGGCAGGCAGGCAGGCAGGCAGGCAGGCAGGCAGGCAGGCAGGCAGGCAGGCAGGCAGGCAGACAGACAGACAGACAGACAGACAGATATACATGCATGTTTGCATGGAAGCAGGCAAGTAGGCAGTCAGGCCGTCAGGCGGGCGGTCGGGCGGTCGGGCGAAAACGTACAAACTGGACGTGCTATACATTTGCAAGAACACATTATCATTGATTTGTCTCCTGATGCATGTTCATGAATATAGCAGTTTTGAATTAATTAACGTGAAGTTAACGTTTGTCTACACATTCAATACATATTTGTTCTGCTGATACCTTCCAGGTTGGCACATAGACTATCGTTATGGAGAACCAAGGGCAGTCGACTGCTGTCACTAATGTATATGTAACATCCAAATCGCCATCTGAAGACATCTACCCAATCAGAGCAAGAACGTTTCTCAACCAGCACAACATCGACTTCAACGGTACATTAAAATTAATTTAGCAGCTTTGTTATATTTATCTTTGCTTTCAGTGATATATGTACTATTACCAATAATAATAATAATAATAATACCACTATTGCTGGTACTATTATACTATTACTACTGCTATTATTACTACTACTTCTTCTTCTACTACTAGTACTACTACTTATTATTATTATTTCAGCTACTTCTACCACTACTACTAGTAGTAGTACCTAGTAGTAGTACTACTACTGCTACTAATACTACTAATAATAATATATATGTATAATAATGTACTATAATTTTATTTAATATATATATATATATATATATATATATATTATATATACAAATTTAATTTAAAAAAGCATTGATATATCTGCAGATTCGTCAACCATGCGGTTAGTCGTACGAGCACAAATGACGACAGGATATACACTTTTAATCGGAGCAAAGGTCGAAGTTCAAGTCGAAACGTTACCTTGGAAACTTATGAAAGATGATGGTTTGGGTATGTCAAATTATGCTGTTTTAATCTAGTTGGGACTAATTAAAGTACATCGTATTGGATGTTTTAACAAGCAGCAACGAGCGTATATAACAAGATAATACTTTATTGATGACGTAAGTGCCGATTTTTCCTAAATTTTTCATAACTCGTAACACATTTTACGTAGCGACAATTGGGTCAATTTTCCCATTTTTTCAATAGGCCGTTTCTTAACTTACGTGTTAGCAACATAGGTATATTATTTCATCACTGTTCCATCGGTTTTATGAAACACCTGTTCCATGCAGATTGTTATACAGTTTATTGTTACCACCCCTGGGGAAACTTCAACAAAGGCACTTATTTAAAACCTAAAGTTGCCTACAACAATATACATAGACAGATTTTGGGATACCACCGATGGGACATTGCGAGTTTCATGTTTGTAAACAACCTGCTATCGAATAATTCATTAGAATAGTTATGGTTTAAAAAACCTATCATCAGAATACAAAACCACTTGATAACAGTTGTGTACAGTTGCACTGACATTGTAAATGGCCTATTGTGGAGTAGCTGGGCCAAATCCCTGTACACTGTGTAGAAGTGAGATTCATATCATATTTTGGACATACCTATATTTACTAATCTTTTTATAACTTATTCTACTTAGTAATTTTTTAATTATAACAATATTTGTGTGTATGTTTATCTACATGTATTAGTTGCATATTTCTCAACTGTGCAATCAGTTGTGCTGGTTATTTTCTGATATAGTATGATTTTACATTTTGGAAACAATAACTTTATTTAATCTTTATGTAAACATAGTTTTGCCATATGTACTTTATAAAGGTTATATATGTGTATGTACTAACTACGGTGTTTGTTGTCTGAAATAAATGTAATCGTACTATTGTTAACATTTCCAATAATTACAGCTTTCTTCCTATTCTTTTGTAGATCTCTGATAAATCATGCTATACTGTGTGTTCTCTTGCATGGGAATGTCACGTGCGTTGTCCTGAACATGCTATTATAATCAATATTTTCATTTAATGTATACCGCTACGTAAAAAAAGTAAGAGCTTATAAATCATACGACTTTGTTTTATATTGAACATAATAACAGTCATGTTATAACTCAAAATACCTTAACATGTTGTACAGCAGCTTGGACAACTGTTGAGAGTTCCATAGTGTCTTTGATTAATTCAGCAGTACACATTAACATATAACTATAAGCAACAGTGAACTGTCGAGAGCGAAGAAGGTAAGACGTGTGGCCGACATAACTTTGTGCAGTATTTGCTTGGCTGAATATTTCCAGGGGAAGACATCGGTGCGAAGTTCGAGTATACATTTATGCTGCGGGACAAACGTGAAATGCTTTGAGAACTACTAGAGTGACTGTATAGTTAGCTATATAAAACATACCTATATTTGCGTGAATTGTTAATAAGATACGATGCGTATCATCTTGGTCTCACAACAGTTATCTAACAACACAATATTTTCTACTGTAGGTTCTGACGTTGTGAAGGACGATGGCTACTATTCAGCCGCCCTATTTAACTTCACCAGTAATGGCTACGTCACGGTCAAAGTGCGAACGACCGCGGAAGGTGGAAACAAAACGAAATTACTCACTAGTGGAAGAAGTAGAGCATTCCGACTCTACCCTTCAACCGGAAGTAAGCCATATCTGAATGTTGTATCTGCACATATAAGAAGGCAGTTTCATTACCCCATTACATTTTCTCTATGAATAAACTATACGGGGAATATATTAACAGGCTAAAATAACACCAACAATATAAAATTGTAAATTAAATTAAAAACATTAGCAACACCGGAGCAGTGAAGACTGGTCAATGGGACGTGTATATCTGAAAGTAAATCAATACTACCCATGTCGGCAAGTTTATAATTTTTTCAGTAAGCACAACACACAAAGTGTGGTTCATATATTTCTGGCAGGGGTTACATTTCAAGACCGGTTATCGATTCCTCAGCGTAAAGCTTGCTCGATATATCAAAATGAACACATTTCGCGATGCATTTCGTTGTCGAGTTTTTGAATACGCTCACATAGTTCAAACCACTTGAAATACCTCGTGAGTCAAGAGGGTAACACACTATTATGTAATAAATATTCTGGAGGTAATTCGAATGGAGGTGGACAAAACAGGTTTACGATACAATCTTGGCAAATATTATGGCGAACGATATAAACACGCGAATATTAATACATTTGGATTATTAGTATACCCACACGCACCCATACGACATATTGACATATGTTACAACTGATTGTGATTCAAATTCACCAGTTGAGACATTCACTGGAGATGACACACTGTGTTTCTTAAACGCGTCATTCTTGATGATCGAACAGAAACTCGTGATTCGGATTCGACAGAGGAGAACGTGGACCCGTTTGAGCGCCATGCAGATGCAGGACTCATCAGTGTGAACAATGCGAAATCCCCGGCTGAAATGAAGGATTTGTATCCTTATCCACCAACGAAAGTCAACGATCTTAAAGTCGTCCAGATGTCATACGACAACGAAACGGTGACACTGCAGTGGACAGCCGTTGGCGACTACGAAGAACAGGAGACAGGTTTGACACTAAGGCAAGCGCAGGTACTTGCTGTCGTCCACGCAGTGTTGATGTTATTTGCAATTTTGTAATACGTCTTTATGCGCTCGCGTATGTGAGCGTGCATGTACGTGTTTGTATATATATATATATATGTGTGTGTGTGTGTGTGTGTGTGTGTGTGTGTGTGTGTGTGTGTGTGTGTGTGTGTGTGTATGTGTGTGTATATATGTGTGTGTATGTGTGTGTATGTATGTCTGTATGTATGTGTGTGTGTGTGTGTGTGTGTGTGTGAGTGTGTGTGTGTGTGTGCGTGTGTGCGTGTGTGCGTGTGTGCGTGTGTGCGTGTTTGTGCGTCCTTGCGTGCGGGTTGGTGTTTCAAACTTAGAATTAAGTAACAGCCATAAATCTCAATGCGTTGGATAACGCCACCAACATGTGAAACTTTGATGTTCAATCACATGCAAATCACAATTTTTAAACGGGCGTAGTGATATGATTTTGCTGTCACATTTGTAACATATCTTCAGAAACAATCCTGTACGCATATTAAAAAATACATTTCACATGAGCTCTGTGTTTGTTCGTCAACAACTATAACACATTAGTTATAACCAACCTCCCACATATCCCGACTATTTAAAGTAAACATTTCAGACATTCCGTACGTAATTCTATTATCTATGACACCCAGCAATTATTCATCTCACATTCATCGCACTTCATTCGAGAACGCCACACAAATCAAGAGCAGCGACGTACTTGTGGGGAACTTGTCCGCGCCTCTGCCCGCTGCCGAGACGGAGGTGTTCGTCCTGCATATGCCGTCCACACTCAACGCCAAGACGATGTTCTTCAGCTTGAAAGTCCACCACAGTGTTAACAGGACCAGTGACGTATCCAACATTGTGTCCGCTGCTATTGTCGATGTGCCACCGGAACGTCCGCAGTCTACTACATGTGAGCCAGACACAACGACGGGAGGTGACACAGACAGTGATGACGCAGTAACGCTGAGTCTAGCAAGTGATCCAGATATCACCACCATAACTGCTACGAGAACGGTTGATTCTACCGCCGAAACAGAGGTCACTCCGTCGCTTTCTAAAATAACAACCGATAGTACAGTAGTTGCTATCACAACGAATGCAACAGAGCACCGTAGAGCCAACAGTGTCACCGCATCAACGCCATCCCAATCACGGGAAGGCAGCAATCACGAATCTGACAGTACCATCAACGTATCCACTACCGTCACAACCGCCACACAGAAACATCCGGTTGCAGTACCACACAGCACTACCGGCGTATCAACAATAAGCATCACACCTACTGAAGAAAATGACAATCGAATGTCATCCAGTCCCAGCAGTGAATCCATAACTAGTAAACCTCTACCACAAATACCTACGAAGGAAATGCTAACTAGCACCACCAGCGCAGGCAATGTAAACATCGCAACCGAAAACACCAAAGAGCTACCAACTAGTACAGCCAAATCTGCATCTAATAGTTCTACTACGACACGGAAGCCTAACACGGGTGTACTATTCAACAACAATAACACCAGTCCACCCAACGGCATCGGTACAAATGCGACTACAACCACACCCATTGCTACCCCTACAATGGAACAAGGATATTACATCCCAAGACATCGGCCGGATTGGCAGTTCGCGTGGAAGCTTGCACTCGGTACGTCCTTGATGGTGATATTCCTCATCGCGTGCCCGCTGATCATCAAAACTCTCCGCTCCCGTAAAGCCAGACGGAATAACGGACTTTGGGAAAACTGGGGAAAAGAAGATAACTTGCACAGAGGACCCATGGGTAGCTGGGATGGTCGCATACCTTATTCGTCCCCGGGATATAACGTGTGTTGGATGTCGAAGCGTTGGAGAAGTGAAGCCGTGTTATCTCCCTCGTGTGAATCTGTATCCATCCCGAAGCATGACATTAAATATATGTGACCGGAAATGACGTGTAGCGAGGCGCCCTGCATGATGTTCTCGCCGATGCCTAACGACGTATCTAATTTCATCCCGCACAGTATGGCTTACTTGAAACTGGTATATCTGAGAACTTCCTGACTTTACATAATGTTGACACATGCTAATGATAGTGTTGTGTTACGGTTTCATTTTCATGTCACTGCCTTTGTAACCCTTTCGTTTTATTGCGTTTGTAACATTTTCGTGCTCAAAACACTTTACATAATGCACGCAAGAACTAATTATTAACATATAGCTAAGTCATTCCATATGATATCAATGTGTAATCATTGTCACTGCTATGCTGGCTGACATATAGCAGACGTACCGCATAACAAGTAAACGGTTACAGAACACGCATTATCATATGCTTTCAAAAAAATGTTGCATCACTGTTAACGATTGCAACATTGTACTGCTAAGAATACTCACAAGTGTTTGTGTGTACATGTTTGCATATTTTACTAACCATACCAGTAGAGAGGTAAACATGTTTTTTTTCTAATTTATGATGTCATTGCTATACTAGCTTTCTTTATAAATAAGCATACTCATACCATCATGCTTTACTGACTATCATGAGCTAAGTGTCGCCAGTAATGGGAGGGTTACTGTTTAGAATATATGAACAATGCTTCGTTACAATTAGCAGTGCACATGGGACAACCATTGTTTATTTTAAGAAATAAAATGACATCTAAACTGACCCAAAACACACTTAGCCTATGTGTACCTTTATACGAATGCTATAATATATGTTCGAAAATGCATTGATGGTAATACTTACGGATGATCTTTCGTTTATTATTAAAATACCTTTTTAAATTATAGCCAATAAAATGGATATCATTATTAACCTGTGACTTCTGCGATTGATTGTATATTAACTTTCGGTTGAGCTACGTTAAAACGAGGAGCTCAGCTACACACACGTTTAATTCAAAACGTTTGATCCAAACGTTTGACTCCACGCCCCTGTGTTTGATCATATAGCGTAGATACCAGTAAAATAGATAAGTAACGATGCTACTAGATGGCGACAAGTTAATCATGCTATATATTATGTTCCCCAGGACAACTGTCACGATTTCTCTTATGGAGGTTGATGTAGATAGGAAGGTGCATGCATTCGGCACGAGTTATGAGCCATTTATGATAGAAAGTCTAAAGCAAGCCACCAGTATAAGAAGCACAACTTCTAAATAGGATAGTATATATATATATATATATATATATATATATATATATATATATATATATATATATATATATATATACCACCAGTAAAAGAAGCACAACTTGTAAATAGGATAGTATATATATATATATATATATATATATATATATATATATATATATATATATATATATATACATCTGACGAACATGACCATGCTCATTTGTCGTTGTCACTTCTCACAGATTATATATATATATATATATATATATATATATATATATATATATTACCACCAGTAAAAGAAGCACAACTTGTAAATAGGATAGTATAGTATATATATATATATATATATATATATATATATATATATATATATATATATATATACATCTGACGAACATGACCATGCTCATTTGTCGTTGTCACTTCTCACAGATTAATCCACCACAGACTGGCAGTATTATTCAAAAACACGTCCAAGACAATTGGCATGTTCTAATGTAAGTCATCCAGACAGAAACATGAGCGACACTGAAATCGCGAACAACTCAGCCCGTTACACTGGTAAGAAAGATGTCGACGCAGAGAGAACGAACGACACTGCATCTGGCTAAGTTGTCGGGAAATGTTAACGACACAGAGGCACTGGGTGTCTGATCCCTTGGAAACAAACGCCGATGGGGTATACATGTCCACAGCGGAACTAATGTCACAGTGTCTGGTTGTGGTGTCAGCGCTCCTTTAATCTACACCATGCGTTGCCATGGTAACGGTCGGCGGGTGTCACAAAAGACGCCTTTTATTTACGCACTCCTGTGTAACATTCCAGAGGAAACTGGCATTCGTCTAGTTCTACCAAAAAATGCAGTCTATTGGAGTGCGCGATAACTGTCAGAGTTCTTTTATTGTTGAAACGCACGCACCCAGGTGGACGTTTAGTATTTACGTACGTCCGCCTATGGTTGCAAATGGAAGCATTAATCTGTACGTGTCCACATGCTTTCACCTGGTAAAATGTACATATAACACAATATATCCACCCTAGCCAGCCTCAGTCTGGTATTTACACAGTCCAGTCTCAGTCTGGTATTTACACGGTCCAGTCTCAGTCTGGTATTTACACAGTTCAGTCTCAGTCTGGTATTTATACGGTCCAGTCTCAGTCTGGTATTTACACGGTCCAGTCTCAGTCTGGTATTTACACGGTCCAGTCTCAGTCTGGTACTTACACGGTCCAGTCTCAGTCTGTGTTCACATGCTTTCACCTGGTAAGATGTACATATAAAAAAAATATATCCACCCTAGCCATAAGCGCACGTATGCATATCCGTGAGAATGTGCATGCGTGTAAGCATACATGCCTCAAGGAATGTGCGGATATATGTATCGACAAGACGACACCTTTCGTAGTTGCCCTACAGCGTGTCATTTAGCAAGAGGAAAGCACATTTGTCGCGTGAAGCTAAGCGTTGCGCAAAGGTAAATATCACCGCCCGTATATTTGGCAAGACACATAAAGTACATTCATACAATACACATGCGTACACCTAACGGCGTACATGCACATTTACATGCATACGTCAGTACTATGTAATGGTGTTCTCAGGGCAGATTGAATCGGAGCGGTGCAAGGTGCACGGTCGAAGGTCAACAGTCAGTGTCAAATTTTACATAGGGCAGCGCCCCTGGTAGATAGGGCGCACCTGGCGGATAAATGATGAACCAGTAGCTCCCCTAGAAGGATATTATACAGTGTACTTGTTATTACTGCTAAACCTGTTAGAACTGCTAAATCCGGCCACCACCTCAGAACCCTTCATACATCGCACCAGCTGAGGATGTACTCCAGATAAATCCCTGCAGAGGAAATGAAGGCCTACATAGAGATATCCACAGAGGTACTGCATGATCTATTCGGGAAGATATGGGAACAAGAAGAAACACCAACTGAATGGAAAGAAGGATACCGCGTGAAGCTCCCAAAGAAATGAGATATGCTCCTATTAGTACCCGGAAATGTCCTCAACAGAGTAATCTTAGGCAGACTGAAAACAGGGGTAGATACCAAGCTCAGAGATCACCAAGCTGGCTTCCGTAAAGACAGATCATGCACCGACCAAACAGCAACACTGCGAATCATTGTTGAACAATCCACGGAATGGGCCTCATCCCTGTACATAAACTTTGTATACTACGATAAGGTATTTGATAGCCTCGACAGAGATACGCTGTGGAAGCTTCTACAGCACTACGGGATACCGGAGAAATTTATATCTCTGATAAGAAATAGTTACGAAGATATGGCATGCAGGGTCGTTCATGCAGGACAACTTACAGACTCCTTCATGATGAAGACAGGAGTGATACAAGGATGTCTTCTGTCAACGTTCCTATTCCTGCTCGCCATATACTGGATCATGAAAAAGAATAAAACAAATAGAAGGAATCGGATCCAGTGGACACCATGGAGCCAATTGGAGGACCTGGACTTTGCGGATGACCTCGCTCTCCTCTCACAGGGACATCAACAGATGCAGGAAAAAACAGAGCTGCTAAACACGGTATCAACACAGCTAGGATTCAACATCAACATAAGCAAAACAAAGATTATGAAAGCCAACACAAAGAACAACAACCCCATTATATTGAACGGAGAGCCACTGGAAGAGACATACTCATTCACATACCTGGGCATACAATCAACAAAATCGAGGCACAGAAGAAAACGTAAAAGCAAGGATACAGAAAGTGAGAGTGGCATTCATCATATTGAGAACAATAGGGAAAGCAAAACAAATCAAAATTAACACCAAACTGAGAATATTAAATTCAAATGTCAAGGCAGTTTTACTCTATGGATCGGAGACATGGCTAAGTACACATAATACACTAAAGAGAATACAGACCTTCATCAACTAATGCCTGCAAAGAATGCTACACCTGAAGTGAACAGACAAGGTACCCATCACTACACTCTGGATAATGACCAAGCATCTACTCATAGAAAATGAAATAAAGTAGAGAAAATGGAGGTGGATAGGACATACACTCAGGAAACCACCAGAAACAATCACCCGTCAAGTCATCACATGGAACCCCCCAAGGAAGACGAGAAGAGGTCGGCCACGAAACTCCTGGAGAGAGACAGGGAAAAGGAAACAAAGGAGACGGGAGACACCAGGAGAGACATGGAGAAGATGGAGGGAAAAGGAAACAAAGGAGATGGGAGACACCAGGAGAGACATGGAGAAGATGGAGGGAAAAGGAAACAAAGGAGATGGGATAGACCAGGAGAGACATGGAGAAGATGGAGGGAAAAGGAAAAAAAGGAGACGGGAGACACCAGGAGAGACATGGAGAAGATGGAGGGAAAAGGAAACAAAGGAGACGGGAGACACCAGGAGAGACATGGAGAAGATGGAGGGAAAAGGAAACAAAGGAGACGGGAGATACCAGGAGAGACGTGGAGAAGATGGAGAGAAAAGGAAACAAAGGAGACGGGATACACCAGGAGAGACATGGAGAAGATGGAGAGAAAAGGAAAAAAAAGGAGATGGGAGACACCAGGAGAGACATGGAGAAGATGGAGGGAAAAGGAAACAAATGAGATGGGAGACACCAGGAGAGACATGGAGAAGATGGAGGGAAAAGGAAACAAAGGAGACGGGAGACACCAGGAGAGACGTGGAGAAGATGGAGGGAAAAGGAAACAAAGGAGATGGGAGACACCAGGAGAGACATGGAGAAGATGGAGGGAAAGGAAACAAAGGAGTCGGGAGACACCAGGAGAGACATGGAGAAGATGGAGGGAAAAGGAAACAAAGGAGTCGGGAGACACCAGGAGAGACATGGAGAAGATGGAGGGAAAAGGAAACAAAGGAGTCGGGAGACACGAGGAGAGACATGGAGAAGATGGAGGGAAAAGGAAACAAAGGAGACGGGAGACACCAGGAGAGACATGGAGAAGATGGAGGGAAAAGGAAACAAAGGAGATGGGAGACACCAGGAGAGACATGGAGAAGATGGAGGGAAAAGGAAACAAAGGAGATGGGAGACACCAGGAGAGACATGGAGAAGATGGAGGGAAAAGGAAACAAAGGAGATGGGAGACACCAGGAGAGACATGGAGAAGATGGAGGGAAAAGGAAACAAAGGAGTCGGGAGACACCAGGAGAGACATGGAGAAGATGGAGGGAAAAGGAAACAAAGGAGATGGGAGACACCAGGAGAGACATGGAGAAGATGGAGGGAAAAGGAAACAAAGGAGATGGGAGACACCAGGAGAGACATGGAGAAGATGGAGGGAAAAGGAAACAAAGGAGATGGGAGACACCAGGAGAGACATGGAGAAGATGGAGGGAAAAGGAAACAAAGGAGTCGGGAGACACCAGGAGAGACATGGAGAAGATGGAGGGAAAAGGAAACAAAGGAGATGGGAGACACCAGGAGAGACATGGAGAAGATGGAGGGAAAAGGAAACAAAGGAGATGGGAGACACCAGGAGAGACATGGAGAAGATGGAGGGAAAAGGAAACAAAGGAGATGGGATAGACCAGGAGAGACATGGAGAAGATGGAGGGAAAAGGAAACAAAGGAGACGGGAGATACCAGGAGAGACATGGAGAAGATGGAGGGAAAAGGAAACAAAGGAGACAGGAGACACCAGGAGAGACATGGAGAAGATGGAGGGAAAAGGAAACAAAGGAGATGGGATAGACCAGGAGAGACATGGAGAAGATGGAGGGAAAAGGAAACAAAGGAGACGGGAGACACCAGGAGAGACATGGAGAAGATGGAGGGAAAAGGAAACAAAGGAGATGGGATAGACCAGGAGAGACATGGAGAAGATGGAGGGAAAAGGAAACAAAGGAGATGGGAGACACCAGGAGAGACATGGAGAAGATGGCCACTGACAGACAGCGGTGGCGTTCCTTGGTCAATGGCCTATGCTCCCCCCGAGCGAAAAGGCATAAGTAAAGTAAGTAAATATTTGTTATTACTAGTAAGCTTCCTGGGTCACGTATTGTTGCGGCACAAAAATGCATTTCTGAATTATATTCGCATTTTGTATTCATCTCATGTTGCAATCAGTTCGGGAAGGACACGTCAAATATGGCAGCCATTACAAGCTTCGCATCTACATAATAATTGTTTTGTGTACGTTTGTTTCAAAGGGATAATAGGAAATCATATCAAGTTATTTTCAAATGAGCCCACCGAGATTCCCTAGAAGGAAAGAGACTCAAATTCTGTCATTATTCAATATATATATACATCCACTACTCATCAAACTTTGCATTATTAATAATTACTGCTGTTTTTCAGAGTTAAATAATTTGTTTTTTAAATAAAATAAATGTGTGTGTATGTTATAATTGTTAACTTAATGTTAGTACTGGAATTTACGAAAATGTTAAGTAAGGTTTATAATAAGTTTACGCAAGAGAAGAGAAATCAGACACAATTGAAACTGTCATGCTGAAAACGGTACCATAAAAATGCAATAAGCAACGGCAACTGTCACGGTAACTTGACGACTGTGAACTATCTGTAGCGAGAGTGATTGTGAACGGTGGTTTGCGTGTGCGTGTGCGTGTGCGTGTGCGTGTGCGTGTGCGTGTGCGTGTGCGTGTGCGTGTGCGTGTGCGTGTGCGTGTGCGTGTGCGTGTGCGTGTGCGTGTGCGTGTGCGTGTGCGTGTGCGTGTGCGTGTGCGTGTGCGTGTGCGTGTGCGTGTGCGTGTGCGTGTGCG
>OZ024860.1:52115055-52137555 GCA_964017155.1 Oasisia sp. SBJ-2009 | reverse complement strand
AAAAAGAATACGAAAACATCCGTACGCCCACGTATGCCCGTCAGCCACATGCACGTAAACATACGTTCATACACACGCACACATCTCACGCATACACACGCGCAAACATACACACATTTACATACATATCCACACGCCCATACCCACACATACACACACACATACCTATTCAAAAGCACACAAGCACACGCGCAATCACACGCACATGCAGATACAGCCACATAGTCACACGCACAAGCACACGCACACGCGCACGCACATGCAGACAGACACACACGCACGCACGCACTCACACACACACACACACACACACACACACACACACACACACTCAACAAAACGTTTTGAACAAGTACACTGTAATGTATACATGACATAATTTACCTTTCTCTATGTTTTATTTTCGGTGTGCTAGTTGGAGAGTCCAAAACAGAAGAAACTACGACAACACAAAGCAGTGACAGTAGCACATTGTCTGAGTCTAACAGCAAGACATGGTACATTATTATTTTACGCAAGTAGTCGTTCTGTATATTTACATACAACAACGATAATAAACTACTATGACAATAATAATAATACATAGGTAACTTCTATTGCGCCTGCATCCTTACAAACCAAGCTCAGAGGAGCATCAATACAAAGGGTTATTCGATCTCAGAGTCAATAAACAAATCCAGTTGCCATCAGATTCATAGTCTCGCTTAACCGACTGTCGGTCGGCTGCAGAACTACGCCGAGAAGACAGTCTGGCCTCATTAACGACTTTTGTTTGGTATCCGCGTGATCTGTACAATGCCGCCACCTCACGGACACTGCCGTAATATATATTTTATAAACAGCTGCAAATTTGTATTTATATTTATTTTGTGTTAATATAAGTCTAATTCTGAATAGTTTTTATAATACAGCATTATTTGATAAAAAAGGTATCCTTATTTAATTGGTATGCTATCCGTGTGGGGCTAGACAATGCTGCCACCTCACGGATACTGGTTAATCCTGCCGTAATTCTTATTTTATAAACAACTGTAAATTTGAATTTTTACTTACTTTTGTGTTAATTTAAGTTCAATGTTGAATACTTTTCATAGGATATCATTATCTTGTAAAAGTATATCGTTTTTTTTTTTTTTTCATAGTTCGCCTGAGAGCGAATCAGCGTCTCTACCCTAATCTGGGGTAAGGCTACCCGGATGTAGAAACTTAAGCCCATTAACTGTCCCAGGCGGAGTTGAGGGGCTTAAAAGTGCTGCCACCTCACGGAGTCTGGGTAACCGAGGCTATCAGATTCATTGATAACCCAGGGAGTTATGGTGGATAGGCAATGTTGTAAAGGTCCGTCGGAAATTGCCAATATTTTCATCTGATTTAATACTAGAAAGAAGCATATTCCAAAGATTAGGTGCACTATATTAGTATACCATTATTAGAGATAACAAGTAAATCAGGACTAGATAGTCGAAGCGGAACAAGTTTTCTTACCGGAATAAGCAGATAATGTAAATACTACGGCTGCTTAGAGGAAAGTGCCTGGCAAGTAATAACATAAAGACTTATGTAGTGCCCGTCCTATTGAAAATCGTAGGGTACTGTTGAGGGGTCGTCATCTAATTAACTCATGCATGTAGTTCGGCGGTAGCCTGTTCAATGCACAATACGTAAACAGCTACACTTTGTATGTTCGTCTCAGATTAACCGGTATCCAGTGTAATCACTGCAAAACAGGAATGATAATTCTTATATTCGTATTTCCTAGGGCGAGTTATTGGGCGACCGGCACAGTTCTGCACCCTTTGCAGAAGCTGTATGGTAGACTCTACAGATGTGAGTTGCCATAGTCTAAGCGGGATGTCACTAGCGCGTGAAACAGTGCTTTACACGATTTATTACTCAGTACTCAGTTTAGGCAGATTGGCCCAATGTTTCTGATCTGGTAATTTTCCCAGTACAGCGTGTATTAGCAATCTGCCGCTAAATGTTCAGGTTACAGTCAAATATCACACCCAAACTGCGCACGCATGATGAAGGTTGAATTTGATGGCCGGCTTCTTTAATGTACCAAGCAGCAACAGGCCGTCGCGTTTACATTACAACCAAACAATGATTGCACAATGTTAAATATATAACTCAAAAATGAATTTATATTTTTGCAACTGCAAATAGTATCAATGTCATCGTTCATAAAACAATTTGTAATAAAAGCATTCAGTAGAGAATGTCGCAAAGTTTGGAGTTGATCCATATATTGTACGGAACATTATGTAGATTATCCAACGAATTGTTCGACGTTAAAACAACTAATATTTATGGGTGACGTTTATTAACTGATTCTTCTCATTTAATTTGTTCCATTGTTTTGTTATATCAAAGTGACCGGAACCGAATTCGCCATGTCACACGATGGCATTCTTCGGGTGAAACAATCCCTCGTCCGAAAGACTGTCTCGGTGAGAAAGACACGTTGGTGGAAGAAGAAACCTCTGCTGTAGGCGCGGTATGTGAATTTACCTTGTCCTTCCTGTATTATTAACTTTTGAATTGCTTTGGAATTTTCAATATGTAAATAACATGTTACTTAGATTTTTGTTTATTACGTACTTGTTTATATTAATTCTTCGTGTTCCTTTCGGAATACCAAGATTTCATCATTCGCAATTGTCTTGGCATCAATATAGTTAAATTCCATTCCTGCCAGATCTTCTTTAAATGTCTTGCCCCAGGTCTTAATTGGTCTTTCTCTGTTTCTACTGCCACCTCCAGGCACCCACTGCATCGCAGTATGTGCTATTCGATCTCTGTTTTAACGTAGAAAATGTCCAGCTAGTCTCCGTCATTGACACATGAAGATATCATGTAGACAATCCAAACTTGCTATCCTCGTCTCTTCTTCATTGGTGATGTCGTCTTTCCACGAAATGCCTAATTGGAAAACGGAGGCATCGCTGGTGGAATTTGTCTTGTTTTGTTTTTATATTCTTAACCTTTCCTTCCCTGTTTCAAAAGCATATTAATTAACTAAAGAAATAAAATATCCGCTCCACAACATGATTGTTTGGAGGATGATAGTAGATACATTAGAATACATACAGTATCATTACCTAAACATCATATTTCCCACGCTCAAACGTTGCAACTAGGCGAAGGTGCTTTTTTCCATAAGTATGTTTGCGCCGAGGTTTCTGTGAGTGCTAAGTTACGCGTCAACGCCATCTTTATATTTTGTCTGCTTATCTACCATTGTGTTATCAAGGCGTCAGTTAAGCCACTGAAATGGTACCCACTTTGTAACATATCATGGCACTGCAATACGTGATATCGCAATAGTACCACAGGTATTGTAATGAAATAGTGCGCCCAATGCTCCCTAGTGGGACCTCTATACTACAGTCGGTGTTGTTTGATTCAGGTAAGATGGCGGACTGTCTGGGGCTACGTAAACAGCGGAGGATTGGGAGCGCTTGCCGTCATGGCAGATGGGCTCTTGTTCTTCGTCCTTAGCCAAATGGCGACGAACATCTGGCTGAGCAGCTGGCCCAATGACCCGGTTGTGAATGGCACACGTGACCGCGAACGTGAATACATGAGACTTGGCACGTACGCAGGATTCGGAGTGTTACAACGTAAGCGTCATGACAACAACCATACAGGCGGTACATTTGCTGTGGGATTGATTTTATGGAGAATTATGTTGTAAAGAAGCACTAAATCGTATTGTGTCAAGTGTAGTCGGACATCAGCATATGAATGTCGACAGGAAATAGAAGTATATAGGTATTTAAAAGGCTTAAAATGTAGAAAAAAGTAGACATTAAAATCAATCTTGAAATAATAAGTAACAAGATGTTCTTTAAACATTAAGATTAGCTTTAAACATTACAGTGCTCTTCGTGTCGATGCTGTCACTTGCGATCGCCCGTGGCTCTGTCTCTGCGTCCTCCAAACTCTACTCAGCTCTTCTCGACTGCATCCTGCACGCACCCATCTCATTCTTCGACACGACCCCTATCGGCCGTATAATGAACCGTTTCGCCAAAGACATGGACAACGTCGACACTACGCTACCGAGTTACCTCAATTTGTTCATGGTCGCTCTGGTGCCGTTTTTAGCGACGATAGGCATCATCCTGTATACACTGCCCGTGTTTGCCGTTGCCTTTCTTCCGTTTGGTATTGCTTTCTTGATCATTAAGGAATGAATATCGATTACAATTTGTACTCAAAGGCAAACGGGATAATTCGTAAAGGCATATTAGCAATAACACTGGAAATGTTGGATGGGAGCAAATCCACCTGCTTACATGTAATTACACACATACATACGCACGCATGCATGCACGCACCCTCCCCCCACTCACACAAGCGATACCCGACCGTGGAAATGAAAATAAAATGCATACCTTACCTTGGATTGTCCATGCACGTGTAATAATTACATACACTCTTCATTCAATTAGACCACTACTTTTACGACTACACTAACATTTCCTCCATACAATTGTTTTATTTCCAAAATACACAAATAGAATAAAGCTATTGTTTTCATCAGATCATCTACTCGGCCAACCAGAGACAACTGAAACGAATCGACTCCGTGAGTCGTTCACCAATCTACAGCTACTTCGAGGACACTTTAGTCGGTCTGGCGTCGGTCCAGGCCTATCGTAGACAGACCGAGTTCACCGCCGACTTCGATCACCTCGTAGACCGCAGCCAGCGGGCGTGGTACCTTTCCGTGACGTGCATGAGGTCGGTTGACATACTGACCTTGCCTCACCTGTACAGAAATATGGACTTTAGAATTTATTTATTTCCACGTTTACACCAAACACAGCGCATGAAAGTGGCACGTGCTTCGAAACTATGCATTTGCAACAAAATTCATCTTCAAGTAAAATCGTTTTAAAGAATCCTTTGCCTCCTACTATTCAGCTTAATGAAACAAATACGAAAATAAACTATTTAATTGAGATTCAAATTTAGTATACAAAGTAACGTCGTAAAATTCTTATGTTTTCCTTCTGAACTGTCAGAAGTTTTGAAATCCAAAATCCATAGTAATGCGGAAAAGCAGAAATAAAACCAGCATGGGAAGTCCTTACTTGAGGGTGACTTTTAGATAAATTTATAAATCATACTGAAAATTAACTAAATGTGCCTATTTACGTGCGATTTCCACTTCTTTATTTTTAACGAATTGAACAAACGCAGTGTTCCATTCCTGACTTATCAAGGATTACACCAATCAGTTGGAGTGTATTACGGCTGTCGTATATAGAAAACAATGTCAAAGATATATATATATATATATATATATATATATATATATATATATATATATATATACATATATATACACATATATATATATACATATATATACACATATATATATATATATATATATATATATATATATATATATATATATATATATACATATATATATATATACATATATATATATATATATACATATATATACATACATATATATATATATATATATATATATATATATATATATATATATATATATATTTAAATTGGCAGAAAAAAATATTTCAGAAAGGTAGGTTTTGAAATTCATTTATTCTTGATATTTGTCAAATATGATATGGACACGTGAACTTTTGCTTCTACTTGTGCGCTAAGCTAGATTATAATTTGACGAATTTCGAGTCGTGAATATATATATATATATATATATATATATTTATGTATATATATATATATACATATATATATATATATATATATATATATATATATATATAAAGCGGACAATAGTAGGCAAAAGTTCACGTGTCTATACAATATTTGATTTGTTCCAAGAATAAGTTAATTTCAAAACCTGCTTCTCTGTAATATTCTATTCTGCCAATTTAAATGCAGAAATATATGCAGCTCACTAGTTTAATGATGCTCTAACATAACTACGTAGATGGGGACGTGGAGGTGTATATTGTGAAGACAAACAGAGAACACATACTTCTGTTGAACTGCTAATATAATCTCGTTTTGTTTTGTTTATTGAACTCATTTACTAGAATTGTGAAATAGATTAGAAAGCGCACAATTAAATAATGATTACAAATCCTGTCTCCAAACAGCAAAGTTGACCACCGACAACAAGTAGTAGCAAGTATACTTGTCCGGTGGCAAATCCAGATGTCGCGGGCTAGAGGCAAGTATAATTTCGAAGCCTGATATATATTTATATATATATATATATATATATATATATATATATATATATATATATATATATATATACACACACACACTCACACACACACACACACACACACACACACACACACACACACATACACACACACACACACACACACACACACACACACACACACACACACACACACACACACACACACATTAAAATACCATAGTGCATACTGTGCATTAACATGTGGACGTACACTTGCTCACTGTGCCATTTTCAATGTATCTTGCAGGTGGCTGTCTGTGTCGATGGAAACCGTAGCAGCGATATTTGTCTTGCTTGTGTCGCTACTTGTCGTGTTTGAGAGCGCATCTCTCTCAGCCGGGGTAGTGGGTCTGACTCTCACGTACGCCTTGCAAGTAAGTGATATTTAATTCGAGAACAAGTAAATAAAAACCAACTCTATGGGTGTATACTAACTATGCATTTGTTTGGATAGCGCCATTTCCATAGATGATTATGTCCCAAGTTTGTAAGTTGATTATGATTACGTATATATATATATATATATATATATATATATATATATATATATATATATATATATATATATAATATAATGCGTCATATTTAAATGACGTTCATCCTATTTATTAATGTATCAAGAGAGAAATGTAACGTAATTATTAAGAGCCATATAACTATGGATACCTATATAGATACCTGCTTCGGTTGCAATTATATTTTGTTTGTTGTTCTGTTTTCAGTTCACCGGTTCTATCCATGTCAGCCTGAGGAGTGCTGCAGAATTAGAAATAAACGTCGTGTCCGTAGAAAGGATCAAGGAATATAGCGACATCGACAGCGAGGTAGTAATATCATGAGAGTTCATGCAAGGAAACATACTTGTTTTTCGTAAAACAACGGTTAATGTCATAGAACATTCAGTGCAAGACACGTTCTGTTAACAATTCAATACATACGATCATGAATACGTATTAATTTGCGCGTAAGCAAATTATGTTTATTTCTATTTCTACACAATATGTGTCTTCTTAAAGGTGTAAGGACAACACAATTATAGAAGCAACCACGTAAACTCAATAACAACCGTAAATGTTTCTGCAGGCCCCATGGTACATACCAGACCGTACACCCCCGGTCACGTGGCCTCAACACGGTGCCGTCGAATTCCAATGTTACTCGACCAGATATCGTCCTGGGCTAGACAATGTCTTGCGGAGAATATCTGCCCAGATCACACCAAAAGAAAAGGTTGTATAATTCGGAGTATGATATCACTCTCATGTCTTTCAAATTAACCGTTTTTTATAGTACCACTCGCAAATGTATATTATGTGTTCATACTGGTTAACATGATGACTGGAAGTAGTTAAATAATTTTGTTAACTTACCTGGTTTTATAATACCTTTTAGATCGCAGTGATTGAAATGTTGCTAACGCTTCGGATTATAAGTGTGTGCTTCCGTTTTTTTGCAAACCGGCCTATTGTTTAATTCTTAGGAGTTATTTAGAATTATACCAATATAATCAAGATTGCTTATTTTTAAACAAATTATCTTAGCTTAATTGGCCTTGCGCTTCTGCTGAGAATGAGTTTCGTGCAGCTGCGGACTGTGTATGTGTGAACGCACACAAACCCTGCCCGCATGACGGATCTCTATCTCACACATACATAATCCGTCACACACAGGAGTAAGTGCAATGCAAGACATAAAGATCAAATATCACTTCCATGCAGGACCAATGTCCCCACCCAGAAAGCTGTGCACAAAGAATGGAGTCATATTATTCTTCCGTTCGCCAACGGTGACAACTGTGTTTATTGTGCTATCAAAACAAACATTGCAAAGCAACGTTTGAATGTGCTTCTGCATGCGCGAAAAGCAATGGTACACATGGTCGTAGAACGTGTCGAACATACGGCGCACGGGGGTGGTTAAAGCTCACTATATACCTACCGTGACTGCACCCATCAAAAACTTGCAAAACAAGGCCCTTATAAACCCAACTGTTCTCCTCGTGGTCCACTTTCCTCCCGCTAAAAAGCATTCACATTCTCCAATAAACGTCAGTAATTGCATCCCCGTTGTGTCACTCCAAAACAACTCGCCTCCAGGCTCTACGCAAATCTTCAGTTTAATCCATGTTCTCAATGTTGGGTCTATTCATATATCCAGCTATCCAACAAATATACATGAACGACTCAACACCCCAGGCCACCAAGGTTCCAGTATTGTTCTGTATTATAACGATGCGACGTCTCCCGTAGGTCGGTGTGGTTGGGCGCACTGGAGCTGGGAAATCATCTTTGACGCTGGCGCTCTTTCGAATCATCGAAGCAGTCGATGGACGAATTGTCATTGACGGCGTCAGTGTGTCAGACATCGGCCTACACGACCTGAGGACCAAGTTAACCATCATACCACAGGTATATCTATCTAGTTCTGATACCGATCGCAACATCACATGGTTACTATTAACGTCGTTTCGTAATTGACATTATTGGATATTATATCGTGTGTGCGTGCGTGCATGTTTTAGTGAAAAAGTATATAACCATAATGATGATAATAGTAATAATGTAATGACGATTAAATGCCCACTATCAATATGTACATTACCTATCTTCATATCTAGTGAGTAGTCCCTTTATACTTTCAGCGAATTAACCACGGGTTGATGTTTACCTCAAACGGTTCTTTCACCAGGATCCAGTGCTGTTCTCGGGTTCGCTCAGAGATAATCTCGACCCGTTTGGTCGGTACAGCGACTCAGAGATTTGGTCGGCGTTACGAAAAACAAGTCTAGAGATGACAGTGGCAGCGATGGAACATGCACTGGACTACGACTTGGGCGAGAACGGAGACACGTTAAGGTGGGGTTAGTTGCATGTTCAGAATAAAGTATTCTTTATCCGATTTTTGTAAACTGTATACTGGTATATATATATATATATATATATATATATATATATATATATATATATATATATATATATATATATATATATATATATATATATATATATATATATATAAGCCTAAAGGCAGCTTATGTCAACCAGTGCCTAGAGGACCGGCTTATTTAGACCAGACGTATTTATTTATTTAATACATTTTCCAAAGATGTAAAACTGGAAGATTGTTTCTAATACTAATGTTTAACACATAATGAAAGTTCATCAAAATATTTCAATAAATAAGGTATTTGCAAAATAATCGGTCAACATAAAACCGCGTATGCATAGATGCCGATTTATGTAGACCCGAGCAACGCTGTTAGCTACATATATTGAGTTAGCCTTTTTTGCGGTAGACGCCGAATCAAGTAAACAGTAAAAGAGTGTTGAGAAATGTAAACTAAGTCGAAGCCCAAGTTATGTTTGATCACGGAATGTATCGATGCGATAACAACAAAGACCAACATTTATTAAAGACAAAATGCAAGTTTTACTAATTTACACATAATAATATAGCCTTTTGCAACAGTATGAAGCATATCATACACTGAATACGAAACTCCAACCCTTCGTTCGGTATATACCATAAATATAGATTTATAAGAACTTTGACCCGGTACACATAACCCGGCACACAATATACTCAAAAATATGCACGGCGCTGGAGAAAACATGCTCAAAATCACTTAAGATGTTGTTCATTTAAAAATTAATTACGCACAGTACGTCATTGTCATATTAACTATGTGCACAAGCAATGTACTGATCAATTCAATTGTGTTAGTTGTGAACTAACACGTCGAATCTTTATGTAGACCAGTTTTGGTCTACATAAAACAGCGGTCTACATAAGCCGGTCCTATATGCATAATCGGTCGACATAAGCTGCCTTTAGGAGTACATATATATATATATATATATATATATATATATATATATATATATATATATATATATATATATATATATCAGTTTTACATGCTAAAATGAATGGTTTAACAGGTTGGCATTACAGTACGTTGTACTTCATGTGAGGTGCGTGATTAGATGATCGGGCTTTGGGAAAGTCTACGTTGCTCCAGTTCATTGCAGTATGACTGAATGCTTTCCTGGAGAAACCGAGGTGCTGTTCTATCGAACAGACTTGTTCGAGAGGAACATATTGGGTGCTTTGAACAATCAGGAAGATTGAACACAGTCTATGCAAGAACTAAAAGTTGTATTACTGTGCAGTGTCAGACAACGTCAGTGGTGTTTTTTACAAGTTCGCGTTGTGACACTTGTATCGTTGTTGCAGTGTCGAACAACGTGAGTTGCAGGTTTGACACTTCCACGGCGGGACACTTGTGTTGTTGTTCCACAGTGTTGGACAACGTCAGCTGCAGGTTTGACACTTATGTTGTTGTTGTGCAGTGTTGGACAACGTCAGCTGCTGTCTCGCCCGGGCTCTGCTGGCCAAGACGAAGATCGTGATCCTGGACGAGGCGACGGCGGCGGTGGACGTGGCCACTGACCAGGTGATACAGCGCACCATCCGTCGGGAGCTGGCCGAGTGCACTGTCATCACAGTCGCCCACCGCCTCAACACAGTGCTCCAGTACGACAGGTAGACGACCGTCTCTAGCAGACGTGTCATAATTGTATTGTTCAAGAGATTCTTTGATACCTGAAATGGATACGTTCTTGTCCGAAATTCTAATGAAAACAAATCTTTGAGAACTTTAGACTCTCCGTAATGTTCACATTGCTGTTATTACAATTATTAAAATGATGTACGTTGATTTAGTTAAATTTATATCTTATTAATAATCACTAGTAACCACGCCATATACGGATTATATAGGCGGATCGAGCCGAATCTAGAAACTGCGCTTATGCGGAGTTATTTGGGGACATGAAAGGTATTCATTTTCGATATGTTATTAGGGTCACTGGTGATTAATAAAATGTAATTCTAAATAGCTATATTACTGGTCATTATAGAGGGTATATATTATCAAATAATCCGTGTTCATTATTTTCAACAACACATAGCGTTATGCCAACATTAAATGTGACTAAACATATCTATACTAGGCCACGTTTCAATATAGAAAACGAAGAATGATCACCGTTAACACTTATTTTTAACATAGCATGCCAGATTCAAAATTCTACCAAGTGTTTTATAACAAGTAGCTGTTTTGAAAGTTATATCTAGTGCGTCAGTATACGTGCACCAAATATTTCATCATGTAGACATACAGGTAGTTAATGATTATGCTGGCAATTCCCTTGTGAGTTGTGACAACAAATGACGAGCTTTACCCAATATTTATGTATGGGCACCGAATGGAAGCCCGTCATAAACTAGATCTGCTCATGGGTAGCATATCAACGAATAAGTGGTTCTTGTATTTCATTGTCTTTTAAAGGTGCCACATCACTTTCCCATTCACACTGACGGCTGTTTCGGTGACTTCCTTCACCGGCACTTGCCAGCGATATTTAAATGTCAAGGAATACGTTAAATAATAATAATAGTAGTAGTAATAATAATAATAATAATAAAAACAATAATTACTGTGCCTTACTTAAAGCTCAAAATGAGATTAATCAACGTTTCAATTTAATTGTTAACATATGTGTGTCATTTCAATGAGACAATACATTTTATTTTGACGTGCCATATACAAGTGACGTTCACAGTTTGTAATTTATTCCAGACTGATGGTTCTGGACGCTGGTCAGATCCGTGAGTTCGATACACCTCGTCGACTCCTCAACAACCGTCGGTCAGCCCTGTACGCCATGGTCAAAGCTAGTGAACAAACGTCAACTGACGTCTCTTTGCGCACGCCAAACAATTGACCGATCCGTCACGTGTTCAGTTGCTTAGCAAAATCTCCGTCAGGCGACCAAAAACGAATGGTGTTTTCGAGCATCTCGTCATGTATTCTGTTGATAGTTTCAGATTAAAAAATTACCTAGAAAATGTGAATGCGGCACTTGAGAGTAAAAGGTGTATAATCTGCATGTTTACCTCCTGAACCCCAAAATGAATGTTACCAAGCTTAGTGATACTCTTTAGTTATATGTGTCGTATGTCGGGTCCTATCCCATGTACTAAGTGACAGGGAAAGAAGGGATAGGTAAATTCTACCACAGCGGATTTGGGTAAAGATCTGTTACGTGATGGCTGCAAAAGTTTCCCTGTTTTTCTGCCTTCTTATTTTCTCTTCCACGCTGTCCCTTTATGAGGTATTGAAAGAGAGGGTAACTTGCGGATTGTGAACTATATGTAGCGAGAGTGGTTGTGATTGGTGGTTTACCGTTTATGTTAAGATCATAAATCTATCTGCAGTGAACAGCGGCCTAGATGGCGCCAGCAGACATTGTGCAATCATTGACACGTGTTTATTACATACACAATAAATGAAGTAAACAGTTGGTCACCTTTGTATATTTACTCCCCGTTTGGTGTATGCTAATATTAATACTTATAATATTGGCAGTCGGAATGGGATTCTTCGCCTCGCTCAGACTTTCTGTAGCTCAGTCGTGTGACTATAAACAACATCGGAATTACTAAGGCGAAACGCGATCGCCACTGAAAGAAACGATAGGCCTAATACACCTGGCATTCCGTAATTTATACCGCCTAATCACATATGCTTGTGTATTAATTATTTGTGACCGATTTCCGGATCAATTATATTAACGATACGCAGGCAAGTGATTCTTAAATGGACGAAAAGAAAATACATATTATGATTATTTGCAATCCTGGTTAAAACAAGAAAAAATATAATTATTTGTCAACTGACACAACATCTAGCTGTCGAACTGACAAAATATAGGTGTTTTATTTTAATCCTTTTAATTCATGGGCGACATCATAGCGAAATACGTTTCATGACGAGATTACTAAAAATGGTCCATCTACCCTAAACTATTCCACACGTTATTTTTACACGTAAAATAATTAATTATTTGGTTGACATAATCTAGGTAAACACAAATACATAGTTGAATTCTTATAATTACAACAGCCGATGTTTGCAGACTTGGTTCAAAAATAAGAATACGTTGTTTAATCTAACCTTTGTCGTTGCTTATTCCAAAGATGTTACACATTGTGTAGATTTCCTTTGGCTGTAATAGATGCAAGTCAAACATCTAGAACTGAGGAAACTTGTCAAGCGAAACGACCACCCTTACAAAAAAAATACCATTCAAATACCATTGAATGGTACTAGGGGGTATAATGGCCAATGGTATTTGAATGGTACTTCAATGGTACTTTGGTGGTCTGCGTATATAAACAGTTGAATGGTATTTGAATGGTCCTAGGGGGTATAATGGCCAATGGTATTTGAATGGTACTTCAATGGTACTTTGGTGGTCTGTGTATATAAACAGTTGAATGGTATTTGAATGGTATTTGAATGGTCCTAGGGGGTATAATGGCCAATGGTATTTGAATGGTACTTCAATGGTACTTTGGTGGTCTCTGTATATAAACAGTTGAATGGTATTTGAATGGTATTTGAATGGTACTAGGAATTCTGTTCAGTGGTATCTGAATGGTACTTGACTGAATGGTATTCTGAATGGTCCAATGGTATTCTGAATGGTACTTATAAGAAACGTTTCAGCTTCTTCGTCAATGGTATTCTGAATGGTATACCATTCAGAATACCATTGACGAAGAAGCTGAAGAGCTTCTTATAAGTACCATTCAGAATATCATTGGACCATTCAGAATACCATTCAGTCAAGTACCATTCAGATACCACTGCACATTATTCCTAGTACCATTCAAAATACCATTGACAAATACCATTCAAAGGATAAACTAATCAATATATACCTAGCTTTACAGAGATCATATGCACATATAGATCAAACTGAAAACATAGTCAAGATAAATTAACAATGTTTTAATACGTTAAGTCTGCTGCTCTCGAACGTACATAATTATATACATGCACATCAAATCTGAAATATCATAAAATATTATGTCCGTCGATCAATCTTCACATTTGTCTTGATTTGTGTTCACTTTGGACAGCTTTGTCCTACGCGTCCAAGGTAACCTCAAAGCCTTTCTTCTGGTCTTCGCCCAGAAGTGGGTATACTTCTCGAACATATTCTGGGAAAAAAAGATTTATCAATCACTAGCTCGAATGAAATGTTTCTGTTTTTTTTTAACAATGTACAATTAATGCAGCTATGAAGTGGTTTTCCATAAAATTATATTATACATGTTATGATAATTATATAATACAAATACAATAATGGAACTTGGTTTCATCTTTATTATGGCCACAATTCACTTCTAGCTAGATATTTTTCTTTATAAAATCTTTATACAATTGCAAAAGTACATTAATTATAAATTGATTGAGCCATAATAATAAAGCAAAGAAGTAAAAATAATAATAAAAGCACACTATGTTTTTCAATCTATGTTAACCAAAATATGTTATAGTGTGCTTGGAATATATTATAAAATATTAGCAGTTTTTGGATATATATAACAAATACATATATTTTGTTATTTGATTAATCAGGCATTGACAGTAATTTTAAAGAAAAAGGGTTACTAGCATACAGTCAAATTTAATTTAACTTATTTAGAAAAACACATTTAGAAGGTAAACAAGTATGCAATTTTTTCAAGATATACACACACGGTTTCGTTAATTCGTTTTCAAACAATCCCTCACAGATTAAACAGTTATGCCGTCGAGTCAATGTAAACAAGCCGATGTCCACACCACAGGGCCAGGCGCATATCAAGACCGCAAAGGCGATGTCTTGCGATTTATGAATAAATCCCCAAAACTAAGGCCACATCATTAATAGTTAGTCTGTATCGCGCAGATTTATTGTTTAAATTTTAAATGTATATAAGGTTGCTAATTGTTTCTATTTCGACTTCGCAATGCACACGCAAGACGTCGCCTTTGCGGCTCTGATGCATCTGGGATACGTTAACTGCTGTGAGTGAATGACATCGCCACGGCTTGTTTACGTCGACTCGATACGACTTACCTCAACACAATAACAAATAATGTCTTACTTCTTTGTACCGGAAATGATATAGAATGACATTCCGAATACATACACATTGAAAACAGGTGATAAAACGTTTAGAAAAGGCCGTCATAATTTAGGCCAGTTAACTGGAAGATTACCGAGATTTCCGTCAGTTGCCGTATCCAAGTCGACGTCGAAAGTGGTCACTTATTCAATATTGACAATCTGTGTCGTGTTGTCATCCTCAAAATTTACACAGGCATAACACTGTACCTCCATTCTGCATCGATGGCCATTTGAGATGTAGATTTCTAAGATGGTTAACGTCCAAATTATGTGATCGACGGAACATTGCGAACACAAGTTCATTTCATACAGATTCAAATATCCCACGATGAGGCCCGCAGAAATCAGCTGTCGTATTCTGATTGGTTTATTATTTGTAGACTTAAATACGATTAAACATTCAATAAGATAGGGTAATCAGTTATAATAGAAAATAAAAAATAACAATAATGTATCCCAATTGAAAATGAAGAATACATAAAATATATAACTATGTAACAACAATTGATTAATCAAGTGAGCTGCTGCGAACTCGAAGTCATGTGTGGTCCAATGGTATCGAATGGTATTCTTAAATACCATTGAGAGTACCATTGAAGCCTGATTATATCATTGTACGGTCCAATGGTATTGAATGGTACTTTTATATACCATTGAGCGTACCGCTAAAAATGCTTTAACACTGGATGGTCCAATGGTACATACTGAGTGATATTCTCAAATACCATTGAGAATACTACTAAAGTCTGATTTATTATTGAACAGTATGGTATTGATAGAATCATTGAAACAAGATTTTATTATTGAATAATCCAATATATATATATATATATATATGGTACTGGATGGTATTCTAAAATACCATTGAAAATACCACTGAAGTCACATTTATTGTTGCACAGTATGTTCAAATACCATTGAGAGAACAACTGAAACAAGATTTTATCATTGAATGGTCTGATTTATTATTGAAAGGAATGTTCCAATACCGTTGCGAGTACCATTGATGCCTTATTTTATCATTGAATGGTCCAATGGTACTGAATGGTATTACAAATTACCGCTGAGAATACCATTGAGTCCTACTGAAATACCATTGAATGGTCCAACGGTACTGAATGGTATTCAATGGTATACTATTGGCTCTTTTTTTGTCAGGGCCATTGGTAGCAATATTGTAATGATATATTTTGTAACATGTCAAAATTAGTCTATGACACTTGAGAATACCACTGAGACATAGATATATTACTTTAAAAGTTATATTCAGATACCATTGATTTATCTTGATTTATTATTGATCTGCACGGTCCAGTGGTACTGAATGGTATATTCAAATATTATTGCTTGAGATTACCACTGAGACATCAATATACATTTTACCTTTAAATATTAATTGTATGTACCACCGAAACAATATGTATCGTACATGATTACATTTCAAATACCACTGAAACAAGATGTTATCATTGAATGGTCCAATGGTATTCCCAAATACCATTGAGAAAACCACTGAAGTCTGATTTATTGTTGAAAAGTATGTTCAGATACCATTGAGAGTACCATTGAAACATGTCTTACCATTGAGTAGTCCAATGGTATTGTACGGTATTCTAAAGTACCATTGAGAATACCACTGAAGTCTGATTTATTGTTGAAAAGTATGTTCAGATACCATTGGTAGTACCATTGAAACATGATTTATCATTGAGTAGTCCAATGGTATTGAACGGTATTCTAAAGTACCATTGAGAATACCACTGAAGTCTGATTTATTGTTGAAAAGTATGTTCCGATACCATTGAGAGTACCATTGAAACAAGTTTTATCATTGAGTAGTCCAATTGTATTCAATGGTATTCTGAAATACCATTGAGAATACCACTGAAGTCTGATTTATTGTTGGAAAGTATGTTCCGATACCATTGACAGTACCATTGAAACAAGCTTTGTCATTGAGTAGTCCAATGGTATTCAATGGTATTCTGAAATACCATTGAGAATACCACTGAGAATAATATATACCACTGGATTGACCAATGGTCCTGAATGGTATTACGAATTACCATTCACAGTACCATTGAGTCCAACAGAAATACCATTGAATAGCCCAAAGTACCATTGAGCCTACTGAAATACCATTGATGGTCCAGTGGTACTGAATGGTATTACAAATTACCATTGGGAATACCACTGAGTCGTGCTGAAATACCATTGAATGGTCCAATGGTACTGAATGGTATTCAATGGTATTCAATGGTATTCAATGGTATTTGAATGGTATATTTTTGTAAGGGCAGATCCTGTACATACAGCTGAATTAAATTTAGCTCAAACGCGGCTGTCAAAACGCAGTACAAAAACAAAATGAAACATAAACGATGAATATCTTAACATTCAAAGGCAATGGAAATATGGTCCATTACAGGTCGCTCCAAACTGTTGATTCTGCTTTTCATCCCGGTTTACCGCACTATCTGATAACAACATATACGATAAGATATCAACTTTCCACTTTTGCCACCTCGTATACCGGCCTGCGAACACACGCACACACGTGCACATGCCCATACGTATACTCAAACTATACATATACCCATATGCTGAAATAGAGACACTCGTTATCAAAACGAAGTAATTGTGTAAGATAAAAAAAATATATAGAATCAGCCGGTGAAAATTACTTCAGTTGATGTGCAAATGCTTTTGATAAAAGAACTTAGTGGTTGTCATATGATGTCTTGTGATTTTGTTCGAGACGCGTGTATAAACGGCAACAGTGAATCATCAACAATGTCTGACCAACGATGCACTGTACTCTGGTCCACGACTACGTAATTCCTCGCTGTAAACTTGGACTGCCTTCAAGTTACGATCTATTGATGCACGTATAATGTTTGTAATGTCATTATACTAAATACACAGACTGGGTTTAATCACGGTGTGTGGGCAAGGCAACTAGGTTATTTGCTGAAAACAGATGGCAACGATATATACTGGCCAGCTATGTGCAGAAATGCCGGGCTACATTACGCTTTCTGGGTAGGATCTGTTATGTACTGTTCAGGTTTTTGTATGAGTTTTCATGTGCTGTACACAGGAACGTCTTGTATGGTGCTGTAAAGTGCCATTATATTATTAAATTAATATACTACTATATGTATAATACATATGTAATTAATATGTATATGTAACCATATATATATATATATATATATATATATATATATATATATATATATATATATATATATATATAGTGTAATATTACAATAAGTGCAAAAATATCAATATGTGTACATAACAACCCATGTCAACATAGTAGAGGACGTGTGTCAAACAAATAGAGCATCGCAGTTTCAGTCTGGCAGTTCCGAGCTTGAATAAACTTGTTGTCGATAGTCGCCATTGGGAATCGTTTCAAGCTACTTTCTCTCAGGTCATTCTGCAGTATGAATTAACACAATGAGGGATACTTATGTGCGAATATGTATAGTCTGTATTCCGTAATTGGGTCGTGTCTGAATGCTTGCGAGAGAATTCTAAATGGTGCTCACTTGATCATATCTGCCAGGGAGTGAAGCATAACACTCCTTTTATTAACCCTAATAGTTGGTTGCAACTAAATGCACGCACATTGCGAGATATCTGCGAAACATTTAGTTACAACGTTACATTACAACGTTAACAAAATCACAACAGTCAAAATGACGGTGTATACCAATGTTTTATGAGAACACTTTCGTCTAGTACACCAGAACTCATATAAAATTTAAATTAAATCCTTTGACTTGGTGGATCATCACAAGCCAGGGCAGCTGCACAATTAGCCCTAGCAGATCCATAAGTCGAACTAGTAACTGACTTCGTCAGTCACGACTGTGACAACAGTGAGAACAGCTCAGATACACGCCCCAATATGAAGACGGATATTCAACTTCTAGGAATCCCACTATTATTACTCGTTCGCTCAATCGCACGAGTAGTAGCGTAATACGAACCACTGATCCATTGAGTAATTTCTTTGGCTGAGCTTAAACTCATACTTTTTCAAAGCGATCAGCCAGGCGTATTGCTGGCTGGGTAATCATCAACAGCGACCATTGCCGTACGATGATGATTGAGAGAGAGAAGAGAGAGAGAGAGAGAGAGAGAGAGAGAGAGAGAGAGAGAGAGAGTCAAACATTTGCTAGGTACTTTTAGAGGCATTGTCGGTATTGCTTTTAAATAGCATTCATGTTGTAAGCATTCACCTAATCAATGCATACAACTTAAATTTTCTTCGGTGAGAATCGACGATTTCATATTATAAACTGATTGTTTATTTACTAACAATAGGGACCTACTTTGAGTGCATTTCAATAGCTACTACTAGATAAAACATTTCTATTATCATGTTCATAAAGATTCAGTTTTATAAGCATACCTGTTAGTATCTACTCGTAGTCTCCTGTCTCGTCGGGTATTGAAACCATATTATAAGCTAACCTAGTGGTATCTACTTGTCGTCTCCTGTCTCGTCGGGTATTGAAACCATATTATAAGCTAACCTGTTGGTATCTACTCGTCGTCTCCTGTCTCGTCGGGTATTGAAACCATATATATATATATATCTTTGCTGTCCATCGTGTCCGATGATGACATCAGTGTAGGGTCTCGTCCATGTGCTTTGCTCGTCGGTGAGAGATTAGTCCAATTTGAGCTGTAAAGCCTCTCCCGCAGTTGACACAGAAGATGACAGGGGCAGAAGCATCAGGAAAGCCATGGCGGAGATTGTGATCATGCTGGTATTTCTGTGATATCTTTTCGTCAATATGGCTTTTTCCTTTGTGAATGGCCTGCCTCCAGTGTTGTCGATCTTGTGCAAGAGTCTCCCAGTGGTCTACGTTGATGTGTGTAGCGTTTAGGTGTCGTTTGACTACATCTTTGGACCGTAGCCGTTGTCCACCACTAAGACGTTTCCCTTTGGCTAATTCTCCATAGAATACAGTCTTTGGTAACCTGCTGTCATTCATACGGATGATGTGACCAGTCCAACGGAGTTGGGAAGCCGTTAGTGTTGCTTCTATGCTGGACATATTAGCCCGTCTCAAGACTTCGACATTTGGAATGTGATCTTTCCATGAGATCCGCAGGATCTGTCGTAGATGTCGGAGATGCACTTTGGAAAGTTTTCTTAAATGGCGACGATAGAGAGTGTATGTTTCTGCTGAATACAGTAGTGTTGGAAGCACAATTGCCTTGTACACCTTGCACTTTGTGGAGAATGAAATACCATGTTGTGACCATACACGCTTCCACAGTCCTCCAAATGCTCCAGACGCAGCTTGAATACGGTTGTTAATTTCCACATCAATGGTGTTGTCAGATGCAACAGTGCTGCCCAGGTATGTGAAGTTTTTAACTGATTTTAGTGGCGTGCCATAGATTTCAACATGTGGATCGATAGAGGTTTGGCCGGGTGGTGGTTGGTAGAGTGTCACAGTTTTCTTTGTGTTGATTGTAAGTCCAAACATGGTTGCAGCTTGCTCAAACTGCTTGCATATCTCCCTGATGTCTTCTGGTGTGTGGGCAACGATAGCAGCAGCATCTGCAAATAGTAGTTCACGAAAGCAGAGTTCTCGAGTTTTTGTGCTTGCCTTTAGTCTAGCCAAATTGAATCATTTTCCATCAGATCTAGTGCGGATGAAAACTCCTGTACTAAGGTGCTCGGACACTGTAGACAGTAGTGCTGCCAGAAAGAGAGTGAACAAGGTAGGTGCCAAGACACATCCTTGCTTTAGTCCATGGCTAATTTCAAAAGGATCAGTAGTTGATCCACCGATAGATACTGCTCCAGCCATACCATCGTGGAATTCTTGAATGATCTTGACAAAGGTCTCGGGACATCCATATCTCCTTAGTAAAATCCACACAAGGTTGACCTGTCCACTGTGTCAAAAGCTTTCGACAGGTCAATGAAGACCATATATAGGCTTTGCTGTTGTTCAACTGCTTTTTCCTGTAGTTGTCGTAAGGTGAATATCATGTCGATTGTAGAGCGTGAGCGACGAAATCCACATTGGCATTCTGTTGGCATTCTGGGAGGATCTCCTCTGCAATATATATATATATATATATATATATATATATATATATATATATATATATATATATATATATATATATATATATATATATATATATATATATATATATATATATATATATATGACAATAACAAACTAAAATACATTATTGACATCTGAGATGTATTAGTTGCGAAATAGGCATACACGAGTATGGCTTCACTACCCGATGAGACAGAAGACTACGAGTAGATACTACCAGGTTAGCTTATAATATGGTTTCAATACCCGACGAGACAGGAGACTACGAGTAGATACCACCAGGTTAGCTTATAATATGGTTTCAATACCCGACGAGACAGGAGACTACGAGTAGATACCACCAGGTTAGCTTATAATATGGTTTCAATACCCGACGAGACAGGAGACTACGAGTAGATACTACCAGGTTAGCTTATAATATGGTTTCAATACCCGACGAGACAGGAGACTACGAGTAGATATTACCAGGTTAGCTTATAATATGGTTTCAATACCCGACGAGACAGGAGACTACGAGTAGATACTACCAGGTTAGCTTATAATATGGTTTCAATACCCGACGAGACAGGAGACTACGAGTAGATACTACCAGGTTAGCTTATAATATGGTTTCACTACCCGACGAGACAGGAGACTACGAGTAGATACCACCAGGTTAGCTTATAATATGGTTTCAATACCCGTCGAGTCATGAGATTACGAGTATATACCACCAGGTTAGCTTATAATATGGTTTCAATACCCGATGAGACAGGAGATATATATATATATATATATATATATATATATATATATATATATATATATATATATGTATATATATGCATATATATATATATATATGCATATATATATATATATATATATATATATATATATATATATTATATATATATATAATATATATATTTATAAACTTTTGTTTTGTGTGTGTGTGTGTGTGTGTGTGTGTGTGTGTGGTGTGTGTGTGTGTGTGTGTGTGTGTGTGTGTGTGTGTGTACGCTTTGCAAAGCCGGTCGAAGTGTCGATGCAGGATATTCCAGGTGTTGGCAGATTTCACTATACACTGCCACAGTAAGGTCGAGGAGTAGTGTCACTGCAGTTATCTAAATAAACATAAGAAGCATACAAC
>OZ024860.1:52065055-52110055 GCA_964017155.1 Oasisia sp. SBJ-2009 | reverse complement strand
AATTCAGATATTATATATATATATATATATATATATATATATATATATATATATATATATATATATATATATATATATATATACTTATATATAAATAAATATAAACGATTTGTATTTAGCCTTTTAAACTGATTTGTTAAACTGATTTGTATTTAGCCTTTTAAAATCTCATTCTACATTTAGCATTTTACAGACTTTAGCATTTTACATACTTATTTAGCATTTTACAGACTTATTTAGCATTTTACAAAATCATTTGAAACTACTGATTTAGTTTATTAATAATTTTAAATACCACTTGATTATATCTATGTAATATTTATTTTATAACACATTATTTATTTATTTATTTTTCTCGCTAGATTTATTATTCTTATATCTGAGAAACTTCTGTAATTTTAGAATTAGTGTGATCTTATACTCTCATATATTTATTTATTACATGTTATTTATTAAGTTTTGGTGCTGTTGCCCATGCGAAACATTTACATTATTTTAGAACGTCTGGCCACTCTCAGTCACTAATTATTTTATGATACATAAATGTTATCACTTGAGCAGATCTTGTCAAATGTCGCCATTGTTCTCACAGTGTGTTTTATTTGTATCCTGTTCTGCAGCTTCTAGAAGCCATGATTTCACCTTGTGTAACACACTGGCACAATGGTCGGATGTAATGTCAACACCTTCCAAATACATGACCACACAAGAATCCTTGACCTACTTACACAGTCTGCCATGCCTTAATCTGTGTTTCAACTGATAGTTACTACCTATACCCCGTTCCAGGCCAACATTTAAATTGGCCTTGATCTTACTGCTAGCGGGAGATGTTAGTCTTAATCCTGGACCTGTGGTCAGGCACAACATTCGCCTAGCCACCACAAACATTCGTTAAATTCGTGAAAAAATCGCCTCTCTCACTAATCTTATAATTTCCAAAACAGTAGACATTCTAGCTGTGACTGAGACCTGGCTCAGACCGCATGACACAGATGCATGTATTGCCGACATCTCCCCTCCTGGCTATACCTTCCACCATCGACCACGTCCAGTTGGACGAGGCGGAGGTGTCGGTTTCCTTATTTCAAAACTATTTAACTATTTGTCTTAACATATCTAATTCGTGCTTCTGTGAGGTTTTCATTTGTATATATCGCCCTCCAGGTCATCCAGCTAACTTCTTTGAAGAATTCCAGGGTCTTTTGGAAAATGTTGCAACCATGCACACAGAATTTTACATTGTGGGCGATTTTAATCTTCACCTGGATACATCATCTGCAACAACTACCACGCTTAATGATATCCTGGCATCATTTGACACAAAACAACATGTCAATTTCCCAACACACATACATGGACATTGGCTTGACATCTTGATAACTCGTTACATCCGACCTTGTCACACATCCTAAAGAACATGTATCAGACCTGTACAAACAGTACCGTCAAATACTGAAGACATTGCTTGACAAATATGCACCCACTAAATCCAAATCTGTGTCACAAAAGCCGCCAGCTCCTTGGATGACCCCGGAAATAATCCAATCTAAACGGCGCCGTCGCTATCTGGAACGTGTTTGGCGTAAATCTCGTTCATCCTTAGACAGGTCACGCTACACACGGCAATGCCATCTATGTAACCGACAAATGTCAAAAGCAAAGTCGTATTATTACGAAAACATGGTCGCAAATAACTCTGCAACACCAAAACAGCTATGGAAATGCATAAATCAGATTTTACACAGGCGGCCTGCTCCTTCTCTACCAACCCATGCATCAATCAAGTCACTGTGTAACTCTTTCTCAAGTCATTTTAAAGACAAAATCAGCCTGATACATTCAGCCTTCACAGATCACACCTCAGACACTATAAATGCCGACTCTCCACAACTAAATTCTAAACTCACATCGTTTGAACCGGCCACAACTACTGAAGTGAGAAAAATAATCATGGCATCCCCAAGTAAATCCTGTGATCTTGACCCACTTCCGACCATACTACTGAAAGCATGCCTTGACGTTTTAATTAAACCAATAATAGATATAATAAATGCATCACTCTGCTCCGGCTTATTCCCTGAAGACTTTAAATGTGCACATGTAAATCCAATTCTTAAGAAGACAACTCTGTCAAAAGAAGATCTAAACAGCTACAGGCCTATTTCTAACCTTAGCTTCATTTCCAAAATACTTGAAGAGGTTGTTGCAAATCGACTTACTTCTCACATCAACATAAATGGTTTAACCAATGCATCACAGTCTGCGTACAAACAATTTCACTCAACAGAAACTGCTCTTTTAAAAGTACACAATGACACAAACCTTAACATTGATAATGGCAAAGTTACTGCACTGACCCTGCTTGACCTATCCGCCACTTTCGACACCATTGACCACGACATTCTTATTACACGCTTATCAACGTGGTACGGGATATCTGGCACAGCCTTGAGCTGGTTTACTTCATACCTTACTGACAGACGGCAAGCCATTAAAATAGGTAACTGCTTCTCAGACATGCTGCCCACCTCTTGTGGTGTCCCCCAGGGTTCTGTTCTGGGGCCGTTGCTTTTCACTCTGTACACAACACCATTAACCTCAGTTATCCATAGTCACAACCTGGATCATCACCTTTATGCAGATGACACACAAATCTATATTTCTCTGACGACACCAGATACTTGTCGCTCCCTAAACCAGCTCAGGGATTGTCTCCAAGATGTTTCCCTTTGGATGAAAAATAGTAAATTAAAACTAAATGCAGATAAGACTGAATTTCTCATCATTGGTACCTCAACGCAGCGGGCAAAACTCAATGGCTTTTTTCCCGACACATATTCTGAGTCAGAGTATCACACCAGCCGCCTCAGTTTTAAATCTCGGAGTAACGTTTGATAAAAACTTCAATTTCAAACAACATATCTCGAAAACATGCCGTTGCTGTTTTTACCATATCCTTGATCTTCGCCGTATCCGCCGGTTGTTATCACTTTCCGTTGCTAAAACCATCGCCACAGCTCTAGTAAGCAGCAGACTCGACTACTGCAATTCCCTCCTTTACAATACCGCAAACAAGGACATAGCAAAACTTCAGCGTGTCCAAAATTGTTTAGCAAGGGTAGTCACGCGTTCTCCTCGTTTTTCTCGCTCAGTGCCGCTTCTAAAATCACTGCATTGGCTACCTGTGCACTATCGCATCATTTTCAAAATGTGTACAATAGCCTATCAAGCACTCTCATCTACACAACCAGCATATCTAAATTCAATGCTAACTCCAACAAGAAATTCCAGACAGCTACGCTCAACCAGTTGTAACCCTCTTTACATCCCTCGGGTGAAAAGGAAAGCCGGGACCCGAGCTTTCTCGGTTGCCGCACCAACGGTGTGGAATTCGCTTCCTGCCAGTGTTAAATCACAAGGTAATATAGTTTCATTCCGCTGATATCTAAAAACCTATCTCTTTAATGCTGCCTATCCTCCTTAGCCTCCTAGCTTTTCCATCCATCCGTTGACGACTCACGCATTGCTTTCGATTATGAGATTGATTAATCCCCTGGTTTTGTCGCGCCACTGAGCTTGATTTTCGAGGATATTGGCGCAAAAGAAGTTACTATTATTATTATTATTATAAGACACCTGGACTTCCTCATGTCTGGTGATGTTATTCACACATTAGCCAGAAGAAGCAACAGTTTTGCGAGGTTGAGTGGAATATTTCAATCCACAGTTTTAGAACAATATTAGGACAGAGTTCTTTGTCCTGCAGAAGAGTGTCTTAACAATGCAGTATTAATTATGTGTGAACTTATTTTCTGTGACATGCCACAGCAAAGTGGGTCGCAAGTCGCAAACTGTGAAAAAGGGTTTCTACCGTTTTGATCCACATTGTAAGTCCTGGAATGATACCTCATTTGTGGTATGATTTCATCAATTGTTTTTATCACTAAACATTACGGACACTTTTAACCGCTTCCGTACAACAACCCTCAGATCGTGTTGTCACTGAATGCTGCATTCCCAGTGACTTGACGTGGACATCGACTGCATTACGTTTACTCGAGAGTTTTGCTGCAGTAACCCATTTTATCAAAAAGAATATCAGAATATATATATATATATATATATATATATATATATATATATATATATATATATATATATATATATATATATATATATATATTATATATATATATTCTGAAAGTTGAATACTCAACAAGTAACAAGCTTTAGACTTGCTGCAAATTGCACATGTGAAGACTGAAGCTGTTAATGCACTAGTGTTTTGTTTTCACTTCTTGTAGATCTTCTACCCGGATCTCATCGACAAACTGAAAGCACCTGAGTATACCCTGGTAGGTAGAGACAGAAGAACACGTCAAAGCGTGAATTATTATATTTACAGACACATGATAGTTGTGAAATGCCATATTTTTATAAAAATGTTATCCAAAGACTGCAGTGTATTAACTGTGTATGCAAATACACAGATATTAAGTAATAATTTATTTGTAACTTCTGTGACCATAATTATAATAATTATTTTATTAATATTTACGTACATTTACAATCATTATATTTAACAATATATTTTTTATTTACGTAGCTAAACTAAGTCCGATGCATGTTCCTAAATAATGTTTTGTATATCTTATTTCAGTGTTTTAGTATTTGTTATAATTTCATACCTTCCTTAAAAAAGTGGACCACTTCCTTCTGAAGTGACGTGGCCCACGTTTCTCTCTCTCTGCCCGGAAATGCTAGTTCTTCCCTTGACCCCAGGTGGGGTAAACACCCCCTCTCCATCACAACTGATCTTTCTCCTCTCCAACCTGCCTGCCTCTATTTCATCCACAGTTGTGTGTCACCAGTAGAAAAGTGACACTGTCTATTCCTTCTGTCACTGTCCCCTGTGACAATCCACTGGTGACAGTCCACAGTTGTGTGTCACCAGTAGAGATGACACTGTCTATTCCTTCTGTCACTGTCCCCTGTGACAATCCACTGGTGACAGTCCACAGTTGTGTGTCACCAGTAGAGATGACACTGTCTATTCCTTCTGTCACTGTCCCCTGTGACAATCCACTGGTGACAGTCCACAGTTGTGTGTCACCAGTAGAGATGACACTGTCTATTCCTTCTGTCACTGTCCCCTGTGACAATCCACTGGTGACAGTCCACAGTTGTGTGTCACCAATAGAGATGACACTGTCTATTCCTTCTACAGACACCACTGGAGGGGGACAAAGACTTCGCAAGTCTCCGCTTTACAGCCGGCCCACCGTATGAGGTATGTGACATGTAGACAGTACACAACTACACACACACACACACACACACACACACACACACACACACACATATATATATATATATATATATATATATATATATATATATATATATATATATATACACGCACACACGCACGCACGCGCACACTCGCACACTCGCACACTCGCACGCACACACACACACACACACACACACACACGCACGCACGCACGCACGCACTCAAAGTTACTTTGTAAATATATTACTATTATTATACTGAATTGTTATTCGATATGGGTCTCGTGGCATCTTCTGAGATATAATATAGTATAGTCAATTATATCATGTACTTGTCAAATAAATGTCATTCATTCATTCATTCACTGAAAGTTGTCATTACATGTACAAAGCTGACATCCAGTTACTATAGCAACAGGACACAGTTTGTGTCGTTATGTGACATGGATTAACAACAGGTTAATTCAGAAATTACCTCAAAAGGGGTCACGTAGCTTATTAGTTTATCAAGACAGTCTTCCTACATTCTTGGATATTTGTCAACAAATATCGTTATGGCTGGCTTGGATTAATTAGTAAGAATTTATAGTGAATTATGATTAATACATTTCTCTTCACTGCTCCGTAATGCTGTCTGATAGAGTAATCTAGAGATAACTGATCGTGTTATCTAGAGATAATGGCTGTGTAGGTATCTACAGATAACTATGATGGTGTTATCTATGTTATCTAGAGATAACTGTCATATAGTTATCAGAGATAGTTGCCATGAGATAACTATGATGAATTATCAAAGATAGTTGCCATGAGATAACTATGATGGAGTTATCCTGAGATAACTGTGACTGTGTTGTTCAGATATAACTATGACTGTGTTGTCTAGAGTTAACTGTGACTGTTATCTAGAGATAACTGTGATGGCGTGTCATGTTGCAGGACATTGCGTTCAAGGTGGTGAGTCGTGAGTGGGAGTACTCCTACAAGCGCGGCTTCCGCTGCCAGTTCCAGAACAACATCTTCCAGCTGTGGTTCCACTTCAAGCGATATCGCTACAGGAGGTAGTCTTCGTGAGATATCGCTACAGGAGGTAGTCTTCGTGAGATATCGCTACAGGAGGTAGTCTTCGTGAGATATCGCTACAGGAGGTAGTCTTCGTGAGATATCGCTACAGGAGGTAGTCTTCGTGAGATATCGCTACAGGAGGTAGTCTTCGTGAGATATCGCTACAGGAGGTAGTCTTCGTGAGATATCGCTACAGGAGGTAGTCTTCGTGAGATATCGCTACAGGAGGTAGTCTTCGTGAGATATCGCTACAGGAGGTAGTCTTCGTGAGATATCGCTACAGGAGGTAGTCTTCGTGAGATATCGCTACAGGAGGTAGTCTTCGTGAGATATCGCTACAGGAGGTAGTCTTCGTGAGATATCGCTACAGGAGGTAGTCTTCGTGAGATATCGCTACAGGAGGTAGTCTTCGTGAGATATCGCTACAGGAGGTAGTCTTCGTGAGATATCGCTACAGGAGGTAGTCTTCGTGAGATATCGCTACAGGAGGTAGTCTTCGTGAGATATCGCTACAGGAGGTAGTCTTCGTGAGATATCGCTACAGGAGGTAGTCTTCGTGAGATATCGCTACAGGAGGTAATCTTCGTGAGATATCGCTACAGGGGGTCCCACTTCAGGCGATATCACTGTAGGAGACAGTCTTCCAGGGATATCTTCCGTACAAGGTTCCGTACCAAGCGATACGCTACAGCAGACAGTCTCCAGGTGATGGCTTCCCTGTGGATCCATGTCAAGCGATATCGCTACGGGACGTTCAACAGATATCTTCCATACGAAGTCACACTTCAAGGAATATCGTTCCAGCGGGTCCCAGGTAGTCTGCAAGAGATGCCTTCCAAACGAGGCTCCACTTCTAGAGACGTTGCTACAGCAGGAACACTTCACCTGACGCTTTACATACATGATTTCACTCCTTGTGTTATCGCCCTATGGGGCAGACTTGCACCATGGGGTAGACTTTTGCCCCGTGGCGTAGACGTTTGCCCCATGGGGTAGACTTGCCCCATGGGGTAGACTTTTGCCCCATGGGGTAGACTTTCACCCCATGGGGTAGACTTTTGCCCCATGGGGTAGACCTGAAATAATATCGTACATTTGTAGCTTTGCTTCAAGCGATGAAGCAAGGTGATTCTTCTGGATGTTTTGAATGTACACAATTCTACTGAATACAGCCACTACGTTTTATATTAGATTTGTCAACGGCAAAGATGAACTTACCACAAACTTTGACTCACATTATGTGACACATGATGTGACACATGACGTGACACACGACGTGACACACGATGTGACACATGACGTGACACACGACGTGACACACGATGTGACACACATGTTGTGACACACGACGTGACACACGATGTGACACACGTGACACACGACGTGACACACGACGTGACACTCGACGTGACACACGACGTGACACACGATGTGACACACGATTTGACACACGATGTGACACACGATGTAACACATGATGTGACACACGATGTGACACACGACGTGACACACGACGTGACACATGATGTCACACACGATTTGACACACGATGTGACACACATGTTGTGACACACGACGTGACACACGACGTGACACACGACGTGACACTCGACGTGACACACGACGTGACACACGATTTGACACACGATGTGACACACGATGTAACACATGATGTGACACGACGTGACACACGACGTGACACATGATGTCACACATTTTCTATCACACTGGTGGATTTTTTACTTCAAACAGTTTACCCCGGTACATTACCAGGTTGGTTTAGTTCACATCCGATATCACACTCAAGTTGAACCATCCAGTCACTGACTGTGAACAGTGGACACTTGGAACAGTGAACAGTGGACACTTGGGACTGTGAACAGTGGACACTTGGGACTGTGAACAGTGGACACTTGGAACAGTGAACAGTGGACACTTGGGACTGTGAACAGTGGACACTTAGGACTGTGAACAGTGGACACTTGGGACTGTGAACAGTGGACACTTGGAACAGTGAACAGTAGAAACTTGGGACTGTGGACACTTGGGACTGTGAACAGTGGACACTTGGGACTGTGAACAGTGGACACTTGGAACTGTGAACAGTGGACACTTGGGACTGTGAACAGTGGACACTTGGAACAGTGAACAGTAGAAACTTGGGACTGTGGACACTTGGGACTGTGAACAGTGGACACTTGGGACTGTGAACAGTGGACACTTGGAACTGTGAACAGTGGACACTTGGAACTGTGAACAGTGGACACTTGGGACTGTGAACAGTGGACACTTGGAACGGTGAACAGTAGAAACTTGGGACTGTGGACACTTGGGACTGTGAACAGTGGACACTTGGGACTGTGAACAGTGGACACTTGGAACTGTGAACAGTGGACACTTGGGACTGTGAACAGTGGACACTTGGAACAGTGAACAGTAGAAACTTGGGACTGTGGACACTTGGGACTGTGAACAGTGAACACTTGGGACTGTGAACAGTGGACACTTGGGACTGTGAACAGTAGACACTTGGAACAGTGAACAGTAGAAACTTGGGACTGTGGACACTTGGGGCTGTGAACAGTGGACACTTGGGACTGTGAACAGTGGACACTTGGCACTGTGAACAGTGGACACTTGGGACTGTGAACAGTGGACACTTGGAACTGTGAACAGTGGACACTTGGGACTGTGAACAGTGGACACTTGGGACAGTGAACAGTGGACACTTGGGACTGTGAACAGTGGACACTTGGAACAGTGAAGAGTGGACACTTGGGACTGTGAAGAGTGGACACTTGGGACTGTGAACAGTAGAAACTTGGGACTGTGAACAGTGGACACTTGGGACTGTGAACAGTGGACACTTAGGACAGTGGACACTTGGGGCTGTGAACAGTGTGAGCTTCCACTGTATCTGTATGGTTCCACTGTATATGTGAGGTTCCACTGTAGCTGAGGTCTCATTGTGCTACTAATATTTCTGATGTATTTATTTATCATTCATGAAAAACTCATATAAACACCTGGTTCTGTTTCAGATGTGCCGTGATATATGACAAATGGACATAGATTTGGTATTCTGTGTTTGGAGCAGACAGTGCTTCCAAATGTAACCGGTTACACAACTGTCACATATATCCACCAACAAAGATGTAAGTATATGTTCAGGCATTATAACAACAGTGAAATGTGTTGCTAACAATTTATTGACAATGAAAATAACATTAGAGTAACAAGAACACCAAGCAAAACAAACTAACATGATACAACATTTATATAATAGCTAGGCATACTTATGAAAACATCACACATTATTCCATAGTATAAATATACCAACAAATTCACATAAATGATGTAGGATCATTCTAGAACATTTCGAGTAGCATGCCCAGTTGTTCACTATGTGAGAACCGATTTGATAAAAACAGGACGTGTATTCTACAATGATAATGGATTGAGTTACCTCCATTTTCATACGTCACCTGTCAACAAAGTTCTTATATAGTGCAGTATCCAATCCTCAGGACCAGACATCGGGTCAAATACATTTGTATTTGAAAGTATTTAAATACTTTTTAAGTATTTGTAAGTGATGTTTAGGAATTTAAAATATTTGTATTTGGATCCCTCAAAAGTGTATTTGTATAAATAAATTTCAATGTATTTGACCCCATGTCTGCTCAGGATTGTCCAAAGTGCTTTACACTTTACTCCCTGGCATACCTATTCAGTTAAACACCATCTCATGACTGTGGGAAGCACCCAGCCAAGCTGTAATTAATGAATCAAGACAGTTCGTGTACAAATATCCACCACTGTCTATAGCCAGTTACTTGTTTACACAGCTGAGTGAATTGGAGCAATTACGGGTGAAGAGACTTGCCCAAGGTTCGACACAGCAGCACATGGTTTCGTTCTCGTAGTTGAGAGTCTGAAGCCGAGTGCAAGGCTTTAACCACTGCGCCACTATACATAGTTGGTATATTAATTAGGGCTTATTTTATGTCAGGTGTCCAAGTCGGCCATATACAGAGAGTTTTACCTGGTTGGATCCATGGCAGGCTTGGTCGAAGGGTACAGAGAACCATACCAGTGTATACCAACTATAAGATCGAACTTCTTTGCTCTCAGCGGAGAACAACATCTGGAATAACACTCAGCACTTGTTGACTGCTGCCCTTGCGAATTATCAGTTGATTTGTAAATAAACAGTTGGATTGTCTATGAACAAATCAACTGACTCTTGACACCAGCAGATCTTGTTTTATTAGCTTGGGCATATCTGAACCAAGGACTGCAATTCCGACATGGACAGTGATTGCGGGCAGAGTTCTAGCAAAGACGTAATTCACCATTCACTCATTCTTCCTGCCATGGGCTGGTGGATCTGCAGGTAAACATACAGCTGTAGTGTCTTCCGCAGCTCCAATTACTTGCGTCTTGACCAGAAAACAGCCAGGTTGTCAGGGTTCGCTAGGATGTGGCCGGACGTTCTTGCTAGAGCCATGGTTCCAGATCGCCGTTGAGGTATGTCACAAGAAAGTCAAAACATATTTAGAAACATCATGATGAAAAGGATTATTTACACACACACCAGTCTACGTCTCAGTGTACTGCTATTATGTCGGTGAAAATGCATTATAACTGGCAAACCTGTATATTCATTATTTATTTTAAAATATTATCTGTGGCTAGTTTTCTTCTTATTGTATTTTTTAATAGCAGTATTTTGTGAAGTGCCACAACCAATTATGGATATGGCGCTATATAAATAAAGTATTATTATATTATAATACAACTTTTAATTTCCTGCAAATCATAGTGATGATAATAATTAATTATTATTAAATTATTTATAAGTAATTACATAATTTTGCGTGTGCGAATGCAGTAAGTAAAGTTTCTAAATATTCCCACGCACAAATGTGCCGTCTAACAGCATTTTGTGTAAAGCTAACTTATATAGCGATTTTACAGTACCACAGAGTGGCCGGCAAAGTTACCGTCGACATCTGTGCGTTTGTTTAGTGAATTTTCTTTGTTAGAGGAATGCAAGTAATGTAATGTTATAACGTAGTGTATGTATATGTATGTAAGATAGGTGAGGGGAGTTTGGTGGCTGGTGGTGGTTGTTTTCATGGTTAGGTCAATCCAACCCGGTCGTCTGGCGGCCGCACTGTGACTGTCCCAGCGAATCCACTGGACAACTATTTCAGTTTTGGGTTCAAAGGGTAACAAAAAGACAGTTTACTGATAGCGTCTTTCACTGTACTGTGCTACACGTGTCTGAGGAACAGTGTGGCATATTGCTGTCGTGATTTCGTTGTAAACAGACATAAGACATTTTTAGTGAACACTTGGGTCTCTGTTGACAACTGAACCAGCAGACGACTTTATTACTTTTCCAAAGGGCAGATAGAAGCTGGGTTTTGATCGGTTGCATGGAGCAAGATGTCGGTAACTTAGCTAGATTTTCCAACTTTAAGACCATTTTCTGAGGAAACCACTAATGTAAAAAATCGATTGTAGATGCAATTGGTTAGTTTGTGTAAACTCTTACGTGCATAACACCAAACCGTTGCCCTTTGTTGCCCTTTAAGGAACAAAACTATACAGGTTACAGCTACATACTCATTCATATGGCTGAGGATATGAACAGTGATTCTTTTTAAATGTTTCTTTTAATCGCATTTCAATTATTTGTAAATTTAAATTATTCACATCGTATTTTCTTACATGTTTACGTAAAGCTACATAAAACAATGCATTTGTTCTAAATGACACGTACTTCTGACAGTTCCTTTCCCAGGTTCTTTGCAGCGTGCCCAATGTGCCATTGGTGACAGATCTGTGGGTACTCGTCTCCTGAAACAGCAAACAATTAATTAAGGACACATTGTACACATGTCGGAACTGAAACAGGTGTAACATTGTAATGCTCGTTCTTTCATCAATCATTTGTACAAGTCCTTACATACAAACTGCACAAAACATGTCTACTCGTCATGCATTTAGACTTGCATGAATGTGTACTACTGAAAATGTGCACGAAGTTATTAGTCAGTAGTCATAGTAGGCTTATCATTCACAAAGCTTTATGTAAAAATAAACTGTTCAAATGGTTGTTACTTGTGTGAATCACATTCACCAGAACAGCATAATGTAAGATGTATATTACTTTTAAGGCTAACATTTAAATTGATAACTGTTTAATTTCTATTTGTGATAGTCCATTACTTTGAAAACCACGAAGGAAAGCAACGGTTTGTGTGTCTGTCAGTGACGAGCTCTGCAATCAGTGTCTGAAAGTAGGGTCAGACTCCTGTCGAGTGCCAACTTCTCCATGTTGGGTGACCTCAGGTTGACCTCCTTCTTGTCCACAACGACTGTGGACACAATGCTGTGAGCCTCTCAGTCCACGAGTGTATAGGAACAGTATTGCACACTGTGCCTAGGACTGTTGTTTTGTCCATCTCCTAAAACAACATGTAACAAACAGCTGTTAGCTGTCCAGTATAAACAAAACTATAATACAAGTTGTTTCCCATCTTACGAACAGTCGGTGGGTAGTAGTTGTCTGTTGAAAATAAGTGCTGTATATTATGTAATAGTGATTGGAACAATTACTATATCATGTAATTAGCCTACAAGATACAAGAAGCTTATTTAATGTCGGTTCACATGTGAATACATCTCTATGTTTACGTACACCTATTTGACTTGTACGATGACATCACTACTATTTGGTCTGTAATCCCCTCAGAAGTGGATTCTGCAAATTAGACACGCCTCGTTACATAAACACTCCATCACCCCTTTGAGCTCGCACACATTATGTCTGCCCCCAAATGTGTTATTGCATAAACTATTCAGTAATCTACACCCACCTCCCCACATCAACACAATTAATGGGCCCTGTTTGTTTACATAGAGAGAAAATACATTGTTGCGAGAGATTTCTAACATCCTTCAAAGTGACAGTGACGTCCTTCAAAGTGTACCTACAAAATAACTGTGTCACAATCAGCAGAGACTCTGGCTACAAGACGACCAACCAACCAACCAACCAACCAACCAACCAACCAACCAACCAACCAACCAACCAACCAACCAACCAACCAACCGGATGACATGTTTTCTTCAGCAGCAGTTTCTGGTTGTCCACGATAAGCAGCGACCGACAGATCCGACCAGCGTCTGTGTAGATCTCACGATCCTGAATTTCTCACACCATGGACACCTGCACAACACCAAGGCCGTCCCTAGGCAGTCTCACATTTCTGCAGTTGGGTTTTTCATGTTATTTTTTTCATGTTATTTTATATTTTAACATTATTATAATTCATTTTTTTATTCCCAATTGAAAACAGTGTACATGTTATGGCTACATATTAAAAGTGACATAACATTTCCACGTTAGACACGTAGCCAATTCCTACAGCGGGGCTAATCGCAAGTAGCCCCGGCATGTTGACCTACTGACCTCTGACCTGATGATGTCCATCTGTCGCCGCAGCTTCTTCAATGTGTTCATCAGCTGCTCTGGGTCTCGGTGGATGCCGACCCAGCAGCCGTTGACACAGATCTTGGTGGCCCTGAAACAGGGTGACACACCTCAATCAACCTACTACAGACAACACTCACTTTACCAAGTGACATCCTTCAAATGTCACTTGCTAGTACAAATCCCTCCCAGTTGTGGACATCCCAAATATTACTCAAAACAGTATAGTACGGGAATTTAGCCACACTAACACAGACTTCTAAATACTTAGTCTTAATAGTGACATTAACACTGAAACATGAAACATGTGTGTAGGTGTATGGTATGTTTATGTGTGTCGTAGATTTAAATATGTGTGTGTGTCGTAGATGTGTGTAGGTGTGTGGTACTTCTAACTTTGTGTTACTGTGTGGTAGATTTAGAAGTGGGTAGATGTGTGGTATGTATAGATATGTGTGTGGTACATCTAACTGTGTGTATGTGTTTGGTAGATTTAGATGTGTGAAGATGTGTGGTAGATTTAACTGAGTGTAGGTGTGTGGTAGGTGTATATGTGTGTAGGTGTGTGGTAGATATAATTGTGTGGAGGTGTGTGGTCGATTTAGATGTGCATACGAGTGTGGTAGATCTAAATGTATGTGTATGGAAGATTTAGATGCATGTATGTGCATGGCAGGTATAGATGTGTGCATGTGAGTGGCAGATCTAATTGTGAACAGATGTATGGTCGAATTAGATGAGTGTTTAATTATGTGTGTGTGTGTGTGTGTGTGTGTGTGTGTGTGTGTGTGTGTGTGTGTGTGTGTATATGTGTGTATATATGTGTGTGTGTGTGTGTGTGTGTGTGTGTGTGTGTGTGTGTGTGTGTGTGTATATGTGTGTGTGTGTGTGTGTGTGTGTGTGTGTGTGTGTGTGTGTGTGTGTGTGTGTGTGTGTGTGTATATATGTGTATGTGTATATGTGTGTGTGTGTGTGTGTGTGTGTGTGTGTGTGTGTGTGTGTGTATGTGTGTATATATATATGTGTGTGTGTGTGTGTGTGTGTGTGTATATATGTGTATGTGTATATGTGTGTGTGTGTGTGTGTGTGTGTATGTGTGTATATATATATATGTGTGTGTGTGTGTGTGTGTGTGTGTGTGTGTGTGTGTGTGTGTGTGTGTGTGTGTGTGTGTGTGTGTGTGTGTTTCGTGGTGAAATGGTTAGAGCTGTAGAATCTCGACTATAAGAAAACCCTGGGTTCAAATCTTGGCCAGATTAATTAATTTTACACTGCTCCAGTTCATTCAGCCATATGCACGAATACCTGGCTATAGACAGTAGTGGATACTGAGTACAAATTGTCTTTGTGTATCACTTTCAGCATGGCTGAACACTTCCTATAGAAGTTGATATTGTGTTTAATTGAACGCGTCTGCCAGGGAGTAGAGTAAATCATTGGACGAGTCGTGTAGACTGGAGAGAGAATCACTGGACACTGTGTTATATCATAACTTACCTTGATGACAACTTACATAAAACACAACAACACTGTGTGTGTGTTGACCCAACTTCATGGACACAGATGGTTCTGTTAGGTTAACTCATGTCTTAGTGATCTGACGGGCTGTGCAAGAGAAGATTCCTCACTTCTACTACACTCATGCGGATGAACTAAAGTGAGAGACGTACTTGGCTATTGCAGACGGAGCAATCTCCTCCAGGTTCTCCAGACTCCACTCCTCCAGGAACTCAAAGACGACTCGGAGCCGACCAAGATGTACGCCATCAGAGCGAGGTTCTTCACCAGACCCACAGCGCCACCCTGTGGATGACAAAGAAACAAAAATACAGTGAAGAAATACTCACAGTAGACCACACATGGTGAATAAAGAATACATTTGACAACTATAATATAATATTGAGACAAGGAACGAAATACAATGGTGTACTTTATATAGCATGGGTAGACAACCTGAACAGTTTCATTCAGTGACTGAGCACTATATATTGGATAGGTATATATATATATGTTCTATTAGTAGAGCGCAGTGGCTCAGGGGTAGAGCTTCAAACTCTCTCTGAGCAGTCCTGAGGATTGGACACTATGCAATATAAGAACTTACCTTTACATTATATCAATTGTTGTAACCATTATTTAATGATGTATCAGGGGTAAATTCACAACAGTCACTGACTTTTAATTTACCCCTTTCAAATATTGTAACTTCTAACATCTCGTGTTGTAGTTAACTTTGCTTGTTTGTACTGTGTTTATTGTTGACAAAGTTATTTCATTCGTTCATTGACCAACTAACATAGCTGTTGTTTCATATCAATGCAAAGCAAGAATTAAACATTCAACGAGAGTTAGTCAGAATATATTTCACAAAAGCACTGATTTTTATATTTTCTTACAATGTTTTATGTAGGCAGTACTCTAGACTGATAACACAAACACTTGTGAAGCTGTCGTGGTCGGGCGAGTTTACCGTCACACCCAACAGGAGAACTGAGACGTCGAAGATGCGATAGAGCTGAAACAAACGTGAGACGCTTCAACACCTGCAGAGGGCAGCACAAGTCGACCAAGAGCAACATATTACAGTCGCGCCTCGCTATAACGCGGTAGTTGGCGCCCACAAAATGGAACCGTGTTGTATATTATATTCCGCCACCCACCCCCCCAAAACCCCACAACACCAACCGAAGTCAATGTGCTGGTTGCGCGGTCTATGCGTGATTTATAAAACTAACTTACATTACCAACCAATGTAAATGTGTATTAGGTTAAAATAATATACACTGTCGAATGTTGAACTGGGTCAAACTTGCGAATGGTCTACAGTTTAGCCTCGGTTACCCAGACTCCGTGAGGTGGCAGCACTTTTAAGCCCCCTCAACTCCGCCTGGGACAGTATATGTGCTTAAGTTTCTACATCCGGGCAGCCTTACCCCAGATTAGGGTAGAGACGCTGATTGGCTCTCAGGCCAACTATGAAATAAAAATTAAAATTACGATATACTTTTACAAGATAATAATATCACATGAATAGTATTCAACATTGAACTTATATTAACACAAAAGTAAGTAAAAATTCAAATTTACAGTTGTTTATAAAATAAGAATTACGGCAGGATTAACCAGTATCCGTGAGGTGGCAGCATTGTCTAGCCCCACACGGATAGCATATCAATTAAATAAGGATACCTTTTTATCAAATAATGGTGTATTATAAAAAAAAACTATTCAGAATTAAACTTATATTAACACAAAATAAATAGAAATACAAATTTGCAGTTGTTTATAAAAATATATATTACGGCAGTGTCCGTGAGGTGGCATCATTGTATAGATCACGCGGATACCAAATAAAAGCCGTTAATGGGGCCAGACTGTCTTCTCGGTGTAGTTCCGCAGCCGACCGACAGTCGGTTAAGCGAGACTATCTACAGTTTTGAAATAAATTCAGAGCCAACGCGTCTCGTCTGGCGATGCGAACTGAGGCGGAGCGATAACACAGTACTGCTGTCATGGTCTAAAATAACCTTGAACTCAGCAGCCAAAACGCACAAATGAATTGACATGTTGCCGAAGTCGGTCAAATATTAATACCTATACTAATTGTGCTCACCATTGGCTTGATTTCATCTTTCTATCAATTCCAAAATATAAATTTAGATCCCACATTTACCGTGCCGATTTATAATGCAGTTCACTTTGGTTCGAGGCTACTGTGGTTTATACGCAGTTGACAAATTGGTATATTTGCGCACAACTCGGCACAAGTAAATGTTTTTTCATAGACATAGTGAAAACATAACAGTTAGCCTGCCATTTCATCACCGCCAGATTCGTAAACAATTTAATTGCCATTTACAAGCCAGCGAAGCCGAAGGCGCCCGTTCGCGGAAGCCACAGCGAACTGGCAGGAGACAAACGCGATTGATATCGGCGCAAACAAACAGTGCTTTTGCACCAAATTTACTGTGCCCAAAGTTAATTAAATGCAATAAAAGGAATTGGTCAATTTATTGAAAAACACTTAAGAAATCGACACACAAACCAAGCATTAGTTACACAATAAATCGGTTTGAAAAATGATCAGATTGGTGCCGCGAAGTCAACAGCAGGGCAGAAGCCAGGGGCACAACAAACAATGAACTCAGCAACGCAGTTGTACTTCTGTGTTAAATTTCTTAATATCATTAAATTGTTTCTAGATACACCTCTACAAGACAAACATGAGGACTTTGTAAAAATAAGTGACAGTTAATTACAGTGTTATTGTTAGGTGCAGCGTTCATTTCCCATCTGGCGGCAGAAATTCAGTTTCCACGACTGACCGCGTTATAACGAGGCGTGTTATAACGAGTCGCGACTGTAATAAGATCATATTAAGTGTTCCTGTCAGGTCTGATATATTAATTCAAAATGTTGTTTTGTACTTTTGGTAGAATGCAAATATCTGGCTCTTTAAAGTGATCTGCTTCACATATTTTGCCCCACCCATCTACCAGTAGAACCACGACTGACCTGTGACACCCCCGCCCTAGTCGGGTTGGGTTTCTTCTGGTCGCCCCAGTTGCCGGTGGCCAGGGAGTACTTGAGGCCGTCTGTGATGATGCGTGTCTTGATGGCCAGCTCCAGGTTGAAGTCTTTGCCACGGTCAATGAACTTCTGTGAGTAGATCCTCACCTCCTTGGTGAGGTTACGGAACAGACTGCAACGGTTGACATCGTTAGCTTATAACTAATCAAGTAAGTGACATACGCACTGACTGACAATTGTATTGTATGACATCAGGGCTTTATGCAGAACCAAATTATTGCTAGTCACACATGTCTTGGTGGTCTCTTGGATGTTAAGTGTTAAGCCAGTTTACAAACTTTAAAATGTGTCTGATGATCTGAAATGGACTCCAAACACACGTGACACCATTTACACTCACTTCTAAGGCATAACTGACAATATCTATGGTTTTGGAAGACCTTTATTTGGTTCTTCACCCATATTTCTACCCGTCCAGAATGTTTTTACCCATCCAAAAGACGGGTGGACGGGTCTCTGCATAAAGCTATATCCCCAGTCAGCCAGCCCCAATCTTCCCCAGTCAGCTAGCCCCAATCTTCCCTAGTCAGCCAGCCCCAATCTTCCCCAGTCAGCCAGCCCCAATCTTCCCCAGTCAGCCAGCCCCAATCTTCCCCAGTCAGCCAGCCCCAATCTTCCCTAGTCAGCCAGCCCCAATCTTCCCCAGTCAGCCAGCCCCAATCATCCCTAGTCAGCCAGCCCCAATCTTCCCCAGTCAGCCAGCCCCAATCATCCCTAGTCAGCCAGCCCCAATCATCCCTAGTCAGCCAGCCCAAATCTTCCCCAGCAGCCAGCCCCAATCATCCCTAGTCAGCCAGCCCCAATCTTCCCCAGTCAGCCAGCCCCAATCAACCCCAGCAGCCAGCCCCAATCATCCCTAGTCAGCCAGCCCCAATCATCCCTAGTCAGCCAGCCCCAATCGTCCCTAGTCAGCCAGACCCAGCCAATCAGTCATCACCAGTCAAGGCTTTATGCAGGACCAAATTATTGCCAGTCTCACATGTTTTGGTGTTCATATGGATGTTAAGCGTTAAGCCAGTTTACACATTTTAAATGTGTCTGATGACCTGAACGGGACTACAAACACACATGTGACACCATTTACACTCACTTCTAAGGCATAACTGACAATATCTATGGTTTTGGAAGACCCTTTTTTGCTGCTTCATTTTTTTACCCATCCACCACCAGTCCGCCCATATTTCTACCCGTCCAGAGCGGTTTTTACCTGTCCAAATGACGGGTGGACAGGTCTCTGCATAAAGCTATGTATGACATACACATAATATATGCACCCAGATACACACTGTTTACACATGTATAAACTGACAAACACTTTGAAAATAACAATTAATTCAAGTTTCAAGATAGACAATATTAAAATTACGTATGTATCTTTCAAACTGCATGCCATTCAAAAAACAAACACTCCAAAACATGTTCAATATAATAGTTTCAAATCGCATTATTCAATCTGATATTAAATAAATTGTATGTTATTAAAAAAAAAATTAAATGTTATCCCTGAGAATGTTTTGTCAAATACACGTGATGGTGCGAACCACTGCAGCCACATGAAAGCAACTAACCCTCTAGGGAGGACGGCAAGCAGTGACCCCGCCAAGTCTAGTCACTTGTTGCCGTAGTGTTCACGGTCGTCCACTTGCCTGCGTCCGAGGGCAGCCAGCAGTAGACCATGTACCACGTAGCTGGAAGAACACAGCACAATGAAGACAACTAGCAGCTGGAGACATGTCCAGGGCAATGTTAAACCAAACACCGTCTAACACACTAGAACCTGGTATTTTGTGATTATACTTTTGCCAAGTCTACCAATACAGGTGGCCTCCTACAGCATGCTGCAGGTAGGAAGTGGTAGAAATATACAATTACAGGTACTTCATTTCACAGAAAATGGGGCACTGTAAGTTCGTTCCTCCGCTGTCCACTCACCTTCTTCGTTGTCCACCATATGTGTATGCGGGTCATCTATATCGCTGTCGCTAACTGTTCCTGATATAGGCGTTTTACTTGACAGCCGACTTGACATGTCAGCGCAAGTATCGAACGTCTGCCGTGCTGCATACTCAAATTTATTTCGTATTGCCAAAATACGAACAAGTCTGACAACTGCAGCATGCAAGACTCTCGTCCACGCCCTCGTCACATCACGGCTAGACTACGGAAACGCAGTCCTGTATGGCATCTCCGACCGCCTCTTGCACCGCCTTGAGATGGTGCAGCGCTCAGCGGCCAGAGTGGCTTAGGCGCGGTGACCGGCGAAGCATGACGGCCGCATTGAAACAACTCCACTGGTTGCCCGTGAAGTATCGCATCGAGTACAAGATACTCGTCATTGTGTTTCGCGCCCTACACGAGCGGACGCCGGCGTACATTGCCTCGCTGATCACACCGTACGTGCCGCGTCGCGCCCTGCGATCTGCAGACCGCGCGTTGCTAGTGGTTCCTCGGCACAACCTCGAACGTTACGGACGCCGCTCATTCTCTCGTGCAGGACCAACTCTTTGGAACGCACTACCTGAGGACTTGCGTTCTACAGTGTGCATAAACAAGTTTAAAACACACCTTAAGACTTATTATTTCAAGATTGCTTTTAATGTCTAGTTGTTCTACACCTTTCATCCTTTTATATTTTTATTTATTTACTTATTTACTCTTAATTAGCTCAACCAGCATGTCATTTTAATTATTTATTAATTAATAGTTTACAAATTAACGTATATTTGAGTTTTTGTTTTTATAAGTACAATTGACACAACTATTATATTGCTGTAGTCATTTGTTAATAATTAAGTACTATGTATATTATTATATATTTATTTATTCTGCTACTTTATTTATTACTTATTTACTCTTAATTAGCTCAACCAGCATGTCATTTTAATTATTTATTAATTAATAGTTTACAAATTTACATATATTTGAGTTTTTAATAATTACAATTGACACAACTATTACATTGCTGTAGTCATTTGTTAAAAATTAAGTACTATGTATATTATTATATATTTATTTATTCTGCTACTTTATACACACATATTGACGAGTACACGACATTGACGAGTACACCGAAACAGTCAGTGATTACATCACCTTCTGCGAGGACCTCTGTATACCAACAAAAACAATAACAATCTACCCCAACGACAAACCGTGGTTCAATACTTCTATTAACACAAGCTTCAGGTGAAACATGATGCATTCAAAGCCAATAATAAAGATAAATACAAGAAAGCGAGATATGAAGCGGAAAATGCCATCAAGACCGGCAAGGCGAAATACCGTGACAAACTTGAAGAGAATCTGTCCACCAACAACTCCAAGAACATTTGGCAGGGACTGAAGGCCATAACGAACTACAAGCCGTCTCCCAAGAACACTACGGCTACCGACACTAATCTTCCTGACACATTGAATGACTTTTATAGCCGGTTTGATAAACTGAACACTACTTCTCCTTCCTGTATCACTCCCTCCTCATCCCTCCCTCCTTTCGCAGTGGATGAATATGTTGTTAGAAGCATGTTTCAAAGTTTAAATAGCAGAAAAGCTGCCGGTCCGGACAACATCTCTCCATGTCTACTTAAACTGTGTGCCGACCAGCTGTCGAGTGTATTCACAGACATATTCAATGTGTCTCTTTCCCAATGTAAAATCCCTCATTGCTTCAAAAAATCAACTATCATTCCTGTTCCCAAGAAATCTACAGCCTCTTGTTTAAACGATTACAGGCCTGTTGCCTTGACTTCTGTAGTCATGAAGACACTCGAGCGCTTGGTCCTGCAGTTTCTGAAATCAATTATCGATCCATTGCTTGACCAATTTCAATTTGCATATCGCAACAATAGATCCGTTGACGACGCTGTCGCCATAGGATTGTTTCACGTTCTTAAACATCTCTACAGCCCAAATACTTACGCTAGGATCCTTTTTGTTGATTTTTGCTCTGCTTTTAACACGATTATCCATCAAAACTTTTCGATAAGATACAGAGTCTCGGTGTTCCTCAATCCATGTGTCTGTGGATCCTCGATTTTCTTTTAAATAGGCCGCAGGTTGTAAAAATAGGCGACAACTTATCATCATCAGTTACGTTATCCACTGGCACGCCTCAGGGCTGTGTTCTGTCACCAATGTTATACTCTCTTTTTACACATGATTGTTTATCTTGTCACGTAGGTACTAAAATACTGAAATTTGCCAATGACACTACAGTGATAGGGCTTATAACAAATTCTGATGAATCTGAATATCGGGACCAAGTAAACAAACTCATCAGTTGGTGCAGCGATAACAATCTGGAACTTAATGTAAATAAAACGAAAGAAATGATTGTGGATTTTAGGAGAAAGAAATCTTCTCCACCCTCGCCTCTAGACCTAGTGATCGATGTTGAAATCGTCCAACATTTCAAATTTCTCGGTTCAACAATCTCCAGTAATCTTAAAGGTACTCAATCCACTCGTTTGCTAATCGTCAAACCGGTTCTTTTATTACCAGATGTGTAATGTGTTAATAGTGTAACGTGTATGCACAGTCAGTTAATTTTTTAAATGCGTACTTGTCATTTTATAATTGTAAAAAAAGAATCGCCGTTACACCGGGTATAACTGGCGAAACAATCAGCAACTGCCGATGCCCTGTGCTTTTTGGGTCACGTGTTTTATGCGAGATCGACCTACTACGGCACAATAACAAATCGCACGTGCTTTTGCGCGTCATGACTAAGATTGCAAGTCAAAGGCAGCGATTTTTCTATGAAGGTACGCATTAAGTGCATTAACGCAGTCAGCAACAAGAGCGAGTAGTCGGGGTTAATTCACTCTTGTGAACGTTGACTCGACGCGGATTCTCTAACTTGTAAGACTATAATAAATATAAGTTTGGCAGTGTCACTGACAAGGCAAGCCAGTTTGAGTTGACAGTCACCATCGCCATCGGCATCGCATCGGCATCGCCATCGATATCGCTCAGCATCACAACCTGTGTAAGTGTGTTGATATGTACCGGTATTGTATTTGATTACGCAGGATCTTGTTAATAAACTTAGTAATTGCGAAAGTACATATCCAGAGAGAATAGATGACGTGAGGGACAAAATTAAAAATAAAATTGACATGGGGGACTGGTAATAGGCTCTTGTCGGTCGGGCAAGAAACGTTGTATTTTTAGGGGGAGCATCCGTTATCTCGTGTAACAGAACGTCAAACGGAGAATTATATTATATTTCACAATTATTAAAACAGTGTTTTGCGACTCACATTTCAGTACTATTACTGAATGTTGTTGATTTCTATTATATGTTATGCAAAATTATTTAAATTTGTATAACAGCGATGATTGATGGTGATGAATATTTTCAATAAAAATAAACATGAAAATAAAATGTTAATACAGTAGCCTGAGTAGGTGTACATTATATCATGCAAGTATTACATATAACATTCTTGCACTTGTTTCCATTGTAGTCAATGCCTGGCTGTAGTCTATGCACCTGGTACCTTTCAACTCACACGTGCCAGCTGTTTTCAAATATTTATCAAAATTTTCATCGCAGCAGTATCTGAATGCATAATATATTCAAATTATAATATTGCTACAGGCCACACTACAATACAAAAGTGAGACAAGGCAGAGGAGAGGCTACGATTAACGCAGTCACATGGGTATGGCAGATGCAGGGAGGATACGTAGTCTGCGGGAGGCTCACATCTGATCAATCCAGGTAATTTAAACATTTTAACAATCAACAATGTATAAATTATCAAAATATTTTAATATGTCCATTTAAATATACATTTGTTTTCATTAACATATTATCTTGGACATGGAAAACTAGAATAACCTTTGCTCTTGTATTATGCATATTATACCCAGTGTGTCAACACATACATTAATGCATATACACTGTGTGAGTCGTGGGGCATGGCTATATAAATCAATTTTTAAAATTACCTTCAAAATGGTGCATTTTTAAGGATGTTTTAACTTATTCCCTGGGAAATAGAGAGGAAACAAATGCACAGCTACAAGTGTAAATATGTTTATAGCAAGAAATACCTATGAGGTGGCCATCCTGACATATTTTGTGCAAAATGGCTTAGAAAAACACTGAGGTGGTCCACCTCTCTCATCATATAGCAGGGGAAATACTGAAGCGGTGACTCAAAAAATCAATATTACAGTTTTGAAGAAGGTAACATACATTTTATGAATGGTTGAATATTTTCTGAGGGAATGTGCTGTTGGCATCACAACAACCTTATTTTGTCATTTCCAACATCTGCATTGACCAGACAACCTCACATATTCATGTTTGACATAAAATGTCAAAAATGAATATGTGTACACCATGTAGTAGTTATTGCATGGCATAATTGTTTACTCCCAACTCCACTACCATGATGCATGTTGTTTGTTTACTGAAATTGAATACATGCTTTTCTTTACAGGTCAACAAGAGACTGAACAATGCTTAATACCACTAGTTCAACAAGTTACAGGACAGTTGTATTTGTGGGCAGGACTATACAGCTATGAGCCATGCAAGATGCTGCATATTAAATGTCAAGTATTCGAATGTACTCCGCAGTACTGGTGCTGTGTACACTGGATTCCATGCTGGTCAGATACCCTGACTGACTAGAATGTAGAATGCAGAGTGCTTGACATGCGAATATGGTGACGCCTGACTAGCTTTGCAGTTGGTGATGGAACGGTGGATGCCATGGTCTGTCACATATGGCATGAGCCTTTGGTCAACCTCTCTCGACACTGTAAGACAGGTTCAACATTCTTTGGTGAACTACATCAGCTTGGATATCGATGACATTGTGTGAGTTCACTCTCTTTGATGATACTGCATACCAGCTTCCTGGCATTTTGCTGTACATCCACATCTGCCTATGCAAGAAACAAAGTGACAATTAACATGGCTCTGACATGATATTTTATATGTGACGACACACGTAGCCAAAGTCAATACTATGGTAATAATTCATAGATGGAGTGAGTACAATACAAATGTACTCGAGTACGAGTACGATTACTTTGAACATGCATGATTACGAGTACTCATAAAACAAATGTACTCAAGTACGATTACTTTAGAATGTACTCGAGTACGAGTATGATTACTTTAGAATGTAATCATGATTACTGGTACTTTCACAATTACTTTAATGAATATCCTGTTTCTACGGTAAAGGTGACCTCCATCGAATCAGGTGTCATTCATTTTCTGTTTCTGTGCCAATATCTAGTGTTCTAACTGATTACTGCTAACTGCTATCCACTGTCCAGATGTTATTATTTTTATAAATCATCAGATGACTTTCTCATGTGTTGAATGAACCATTTAATACTGGATTGATACTCAAGATGTCCATATATCATGATACTACAAACTAAAGGTATCATAGTGATACTGTAACAAATAGCATACAAGTGTTATAATGAGTGTCAATTTAGTGGTGGTTAAACTATGTCAATGAAGTATCAAGAGGAAAATATTAAACTTTTGAATCAAATACAAATATGATGCATTTAAGAATTTCAAATGTCCCCTTTTAAATGTCAAATACACATGACCAAATATAAATTATAAAATAACAACATTTCAAATCCCAGGGATCATATTAGCAATAATATCCAATTCACATATGTCATATATCAGATGGGACAAACAGAACAGTTGGGGATTTAGACAGGTTTACAGTTTACACTTACTTAAACATAATGGACAGAGATGTAGCAGCTAACTGCCCAGTCATTCACACCATACTGAAAGAGCAAACAGTACAGGTGGGGCTGTGGCATGGCTTCTAAAATTACAAAGCAAGATGTTAGGGGATGCTTATCTCCTGCAGTGCTTCCCAGGGACTGTCACAATATAACTTGTACTTTGTACTAAGCAGGAGGGTGGGGATATGTGGCTTCTCTGGGAAGAGAAGGTATTAATTAGGGAAATCTGACTGAATAATTTTATTTAACTGAAATGCTCAACAGTAATAGAAAATGAATACCTCGATTATTATTACATTTATTATATTACTTCTAATATTGCTATTTTTATCTGTCTAATATATTTGCTTGCAACTATTCATATGGAAAAAATGTAATCGTGAGAAGTAATCGTGAGTACGATTATATTGGTAATGTACTCGAGTATGATTACTTTCCTTCCTACTCGAGTACTCGTACTCAAAAAGCACTCGTACTTGAGTACGAGTACATGACTACGAGTACACTAGTACGATTACTCCATCTCTGGGTAATATAATTGTTTTATTCGTGTTATAAAATTTGCATGCCCACATGTTATATATACATTACTCAGACCTGTTATATTGAACATTTCTACTAATGTGGGAAACATTCTGCCACACTGAAATTAATATGTGAAAATACTAATTGTACAAAAGAAAAGTATTCACCATTATCTCTAGCCAGTACTCTTCATAGAATTGAGTAACATATAGCAATTGCACATGTAACTGTCAGCCACATGGCAAGGACCCTGACTAGTTTACCCACTTTTTATGTGTAAAGATACAAAACAAAATATATTAAAAAACAAGTTATTTTATATCTATACTGATTTTTTTTAAATAAAGTATAATCTAGTTACTTTATTTAATATATTTATTATTTATAAAGCACAATATCCAACATGGTCACAAAGTACTGTGCATATTTGTTATGTACATAGTGTTATTATATGCACATAGTGTTATAGTCAACGACTCGACCGACAGAACCTCGTGCTCCAACGCTAAGGGGCGAATCCCGATCTTTATTCTGATTGGATGATTATTACAAGCCTTAGGTTATGGTGCGCCATGCATGTCAACTAAACAGTTAAATGTATTATCTGTAACATCCCCCTTTTTCTAAGTGTTGAACATTTTACAAGAAACACTTCATCAGAATTAACTCTGACTGATCCAACATAGCGTATCGTACCAAATGGATAATTACATCATCTCTAAGACTTTATAACTGATTCACTGTAGCTAGTCGGTTTCCAAATAGATATGCAACTACTATGACAAACATACATTAGCAAACATTTACGGCTTTTAAGCATCATCTTCTAAGACTTTAGACGCAACGGTATATTTCAAAATATAATAATTAAGTGGTAAATCGCAGTATATGATCAACGTTCCTAATGTTCATTGCACATACAGTAATTAAGTAGCAATTACAGTCAACTGTCAATGTTCACAAGTTTTGTAACGTTCTCGTGAAATGTTCACTTCACCGTTTCAGCATTTCATAGTCTGCCAACCAAGCTGGTGGTCGTTTCTGCCGGCATGACCTTCTTACAGGCATTGTCTCTTGGGACATCTCATTGTTTGGTGAGTTAGCAGTCTCACACTCAGCTGACAGTCCTGGTTGCACAACTTCTGGGTTATGCGGCGGTGGTGTATCATGTTGCTCATACTGTTCGTCAGTATGGTCGTCACATGCATCTTCCATCAAGATGAGAGGTGGCGGCTCGGATGACTTGTGTAGCCACTTTCGGTTGCGTCGATACACACGACCACTCGCAGTTGTCACCATGTAGGATCGTGGTGATGTGTGCACCGCTGTCACAGTCGCTGGTGTCCACGTCCTTCCAGACTTGATTCTGATTGTGTCACCTCGGTCGAGTTTAGACAGTTTCTTCGTCCCTCTGTCGAAGTATGCCTTCGCTTTCTTTTGTCTTTCTCTCAGTCTGGCGTACGCGTGTTCTGCAACTCTGGGCTTGAGCAACGACTCAGTTGTTGGTAGATTGTCGCGTAACTTCCGGCTCATCAGTAGTTCAGCTGGCGAATATGGCATGCCCGCTACTGGTGTGTTTCGGTAGGCCAATAGAGCTAAATGAGGATCTCGGCTCTCCTCGTTTGCCTTTCGCATAAGTTGTTTGACCGTTCCGATCATCCTTTCACTCTGCCCGTTGGATGCTGCGTGTTCCGGACTGGACGTCTTGATGGTAAGCCCATATTCAGCAGCAAACGTTTTCATTTCGCTACTGTTAAAGGGCATGTTGTCTGCGATAAGAATTTCTGGCAGTCCGTGTCTCGCAAACACTGTCCTGAAACGGCTGATTACCGCACTGGCTGACTTTCCTTGTAAGAGACACACCTCAGGATACTTGGAGAAGTAGTCCACTATTAGGAGATACGCATTTCCTCCATACTCAAAGATGTCTGCTCCAAGCTTCTGCCATGGTAGCAGTGGCACTTCATGTGGAGTTAACGGTTCGCGCTGATTCTCCCTCCTGTACTTCAAACAGGTCGGACATTTTGCTATCATCTCGTTGATGTCATTGGACATTGCTGGCCAATACATGACGGACCTCGCTCGGGCACGACATTTCTCCATTCCGAGATGACTTTCATGGAGCTTTTGCAGCATTTCACTTCTCATACTGTTGGGTATGACAACACGTTCACCCGCATACACCACTCCTTGGATTATATGCAGTTCGTCTCTGATTGGCCAGTACTGCCGAATCAGTGGATCACAGTCCCTACGATGTCTCGGCCATCCTCCAGCTATCGTCTGGCTTAGCTTTACCATGGTCTCATCTTCCTCAGTAGCGCATTGTACTTTCTGCTTTCGCTGGTTGGACATTGGTAAGTTCGTGACCAAGCTGTGGATTCTCATGTTTGTGTCAACTTCGATGTCATCACTTTCATGTTCGCTTTCCACGTATGCTCTCGACAGAGTGTCAGCTATGTACATCGTTGGACAGGGCTGGTAGCTCACATAGAGGTTGTACTTCATGAGTCTTAGCAGCATAGCTTGGATCCGTGGTGACGCTTTGTGGATAGATTTCCTAGTGATCATTTCCAACGGCTTGTGGTCGGATCTCACTTCTATCTCTCGCCCATAGATGTAGTGCTGGAATTTCTCTGCCGCACACACTACAGCGAGACATTCTTTCTCGATCGGAAACCAGTTCATCTCTGTTGGAGTTAGTGCCTTCGAGTAGTAGGCTACTGGTTGTCCTTCTTGCAGCAGACAGGCACCTATGCCGGTCTTAGAAGCATCACACTGTATTTGGACTTTCAGGTTGGGATCGAACAGGCGGAGACCAGGTGTTGTGGAAAGAATCTCCTTGATTTTGTTGAAAGCATGTTCATGTTCTGTGTTCCACACGAACGGTACATCTACTTTCAGTAGGCCTCTCATTGGAGCTGTTACAGTAGACATATCTGGTATGTACTGTGACAAGTAGTTCAGCATTCCTATCAGACGCTGAATGTCTTTCTTGCACTCTGGTTCTCGCATGTTGACGATTGCTTCTACTTTGGATGGGTCTGGCTTCACTCCGTTGGAACCGATTATGTTGCTATGTAGCTCACTTCCGATTTCTTGAGCTGCAATTTCGCGATGTTGAACTTCACGTTCTTCTCCTGGGCTCGCTTGAACAACTTGATGAGTGTGTGATCAGCTTCTTCTTCGCTGTTGGACGCAATGATGATGTCGTCTGCAATCACGTGCACATCATCAATGTCACCAAATGTTTGGTATACTCTCTTCTGTAGGACTTCTGACGCTGAACAAAGTCCAAAGGGCATTCGCTTGAAGAAATATCTTCCAAACGGTGTGTTGAAGGTAGTGAGAGAGGCACTCTCTTCAGAGAGAGGAACTTGCCAGAATGCACCCTTCAGATCGATCACCGTGAACACCTTCTTGCCACTTAGACGACAGGTTACATCTTCCACGGTAGGTATCTGGAAGTTCTCTCGCTTGATAGCTTTGTTCAACTCTCTGGGGTCTAGACAGAGTCTCAAAGATCCGTCTTTCTTCTCCACAATCACAAGATTGTGTACCCAGTCTGTGGGTTTGTTGACCTTCTGTATGACCTTGTGTTTCTCCATCAGATCAAGTTTGAGTTTCAGTCTGTCCTGAAGCCCAAATGGAACCCTTCGAGGTGGTTCTTTCACTGGCACTGCGTCTCGGTCGACTACAATGTGGTATGGTTCTTCGAAACAGCCTAGTCCATTACACACATCTTTGTATGTACTGTTGATACTTTCTGTTGTGACTGCTTCTACGCCTTTCACTCCTCTGGTTATCAATCCAAGGTCTTCACACATTGAGAGTCCTAAGATCGGTGGTGATTCAGAGTTGACAATGTAGAACTCACATTGCTTGTTGCGGCCATTGACTGAACAATCGAGTTGACACTTCCCGATGTGTGTCACTCGTTGACCTCCATACGCTCTGAGCACAGTATTTGACTGTTTTATCTGCGGTCTTGGTGTGATTTTTCTGAATGTTCCTAACGGCATCACATTGGTGGCTGCTCCCGTGTCTAATTTCACTTTCACACGTGTGTCATTGCATCTAATGACAGCATGCCATTCATCCGCTTTCTCAATGTTGCCAACGAAGAGCGTGTCCAGAAAGAATTGATCATCGTCTCTTTCATCACCTTGCACTAGTTCTTTCACAGACTTGGTCCTGCACCTTTCTGCGAAATGATTTCTTCCACCGCATTTTACGCAACTCTTGCCCCATGCTGGACATCTTTTTGGAGGGTGTTGTCTTCCACATCTCCCACATTGCATGGATTCTCTTTTCTTTTGCTGGTAGTTCGCACTGGCAGGTTTTGATATATGTTTGACTCGTGATTTGGCATTCACGTCATATACTACTTTCGTGGACTCAACCGGACCTTTCTTCATGGTTTGCACTTCCTTTCTGGTGACCTCAGACGATTTGCATATGTCCACCGCTCTTTTAAGTGATAGTTTTACTTCCCTTAGCAGACGTTCTTGAATCCGTTTGTCCTTCATCGAAAACACGATCTTGTCTCTAATCATATTCTCGTGTTCTTTGAATTCGCAGGCATTTGCCAGTGTGTGTAATTCTGTGATGTAGTCGTCAAAGTGCTGTTCCTCCGGCCTCTCATCAATCCAGAATCGATATCTCGCGAATACGACGCGCTTTTCCCCAACAAATTCAAGTTCAAATCGTTTGACAACGTCAGCGTAAACATCTGAACTCAACACGTTGCGATTGTCATTGGCTTGAGCGGCATTATTTTGAGCAGGTTGGGCGTTACCTTGTTGGTCGTCATCATCAGGTACAGGTGGATTGTTTGGTGGATCGTTCGGCGAATCATCCCATTTGAAATGGTTGTATCCCTCCAACGCATCCGGGCCAATAGCGCTGAGCAAAATGGCAATCTTCGTGCGATTCGGTTTCGAGTCCGCTTCGATTGCGCGCATGTACAACTCGAACCGTTGATGCCATCGCCTCCAGTTTTCAGCAACATTACCTTGAAGGCTCAAGTATTCCGGGGGTTTTAAACGAGCTTCCATCATCGACTTATATTCGCTAAATCCCGCATCTTGACACCATGTTATAGTCAACGACTCGACCGACAGAACCTCGTGCTCCAACGCTAAGGGGCGAATCCCGATCTTTATTCTGATTGGATGATTATTACAAGCATTAGGTTATGGTGCGCCATGCATGTCAACTAAACAGTTAAATGTATTATCTGTAACACATAGTATGTATATTAACCCAGATAGCCAAACGATATTGGCCCAATATCGGCCCGATCTCGGCCATCTCGGCACCGACATCGGCCCGATCTCGGCATACGACATCGGGCCGATCTCGGGCATCTCGGCCCTATGTCGAACCGAGATAGACGACATCGGCCCAATCTAGGTTTTGCACATGGGATCGATCTCGGTCCGATCTCGGCAATCTCGTCTGCATCTATAGCATGCCTAGATGAAACCGATATATAGCCTAGATGCAGCTGAGATCCCCGAGATCGGACCGAGATCGGTGAGATCCCCGAGATCGGACCGAGATCGGCAATCTCGGTTTCAGCTAGGCATACTGCCTAGATGAAACCGATATAGCCTAGATGCAGCTGAGATCCCCGAGATCGGACCGAGATCGGACCGAGATCCCCGAGATCGGACCGAGATCGGACCGATCTCGGTGAGATCCCCGAGATGGGATCGATCTCGGCAATCTCGGTTGCATCTAGGCTATATCGGTTTCATCTAGGCAGTATGCCTAGATGAAACCGTTATAGCCTATATTACTTGGATACACTATAGGCTAGCTGTGTGTGGCTTAATGAGTAGGTAACAAAGAATGCAATGACATATTTTGTTTTATTTCCATCACACAGTGGCAAAGTTTCCGAGGTTCTTCTCTTAGCCCTGTCCCCATTCCAGTCTTTGGGCCCCATGAACCATTTGGACAGACACTTCTGGATGGCGTTTTCTGTAGGGCCTACGAGGTGTCTTCATTTCTCCTGATGTCTTCTGCAATTAAAATGAAAGAGACATTAAGCTAGATACCATCTATATTTAACTAATATCACAGACTGAGCAACAAAATAATTGTTTACAAAACTATATATATATATATATATATATATATATATATATATATATATATATATATATATATATATATATATATATATATATATATATATACATAGTTTTGTAAACTATATATATATATATATATATATATTCAATTTGTGGCAAGAATTTATATGCGCACGCTTGATTCTGTGGAAGATTATATACATATGTTTTTTATATAATTGTTTACAAAACTATATATATATATATATATATAGTTTTGTAAACAATTATATAAAAAACAAATGTATATAATCTTCCACAGAATCAAGCGTGCGCATAGAAATTCATGCCACAAATTGAATTGAATTGAAATTTATTTCAACAAACAACTACTACATTATAAATACAGTGCATAAAATACAATATAAAATGTTGAAAAAAGGGTAAAAGAAGTACAATACTTGTCATGTTTACCCTTATAATTTCTTAATTTCATACATAAAGCTTCTGAACAATGCAATAGAATGTGCGACAACACTATTTATATGTGTAACCATACAGCATTTAATAAAAAAAGACATTGTGACATTTGTTGAAGAGAAAAACAAAATCTTTACAACAATAAACAAACTGAATGTTTATTTTTTTATCTAATTTATGTTAGCAAAAATTATCTAGGACTCTAACACATAATTATTCAACAGTCTATTTGTATAACACTTTTTGAAATGATGAATTTGTTTACAACTAATCAGTGAATTATCGAAGGAGTTCCAAAGTTTAACTCCAGTAACATAAATGCACATACTTTTTAAGTTAGTACGTACGTAGATTTGCTTCAACTTGCATTTATACCTGGATGAATATCGAGAGTCATGTATTTTGAACAATTTTTGTACATTCATTGGTAATATATAATGATATGCCTTAAACATAATTATAGCAGTTTTTAGCTTTACAAGATCTGGTCATTTAAGAATATGTACATTGTGAAAGAGTAAATTTGTGTGATCAAGTCTTTTTGCACCACAAATTAATCTTGTAACTCTTTTCTGTAATAAAACTAAACAATGAATATTTGTAGCATATATGTGTTACCACATACTTCAGCACAATACATAATATAAGGCATGAAATGAGAATAGTTCAAAATATGCATACCATGTTTGTTAATCAAAGAACTGGCTCTATGCATAATAGCACAGCATTTTGACAGTTTAGATCTTACTGCTAAAATGTGACTTTTCCAGTTTAATTTGCAATCAATTACTACACCTAAAAATGTTGTGGAATGTACTCTATTGATTTTCTCCTTATTTATTCTAAATCAAATGATTTGTTAATCTAGAAATGTACAAAGGTTTACGGATTTACAACAAAATAAATGATTAAACGTACCTTCTCCACTGTAGCTGTGCTTCTCTCTAAATCCTCTATGGCAGTGCAGTCAAGATGCATGGAACCTAGTCTCAAAGGTCACTCACTACCTCCAGAGTTCCAGGCCTGGGAGGCTGGACTCCCCAGCTGGACTACTGTTACATCACTAGCATTGGTGTCACTGGGGCTGTAATCACTGATCTCTCCATGGGGTATCATCAGGCTAGGCTAAATTTAAGGACCTTGGAGTTCATTGACAGTTCAAGCTATATTCAACTGTGAGAAGACATGTTTTGGTATAGCTTTGTTACAAAATATACTAATATTGTTTTGAATATATTTTCACAGACTGGAATTTCTTTGGATGTTCAAACTGTTTCTTCTAAAGATTATTTTCTTAGAAAAGTTTTTTTTATAAAAAAAATTGTCTTTAAAAACACTTACGTGCAGGGAATATTATGTAGGTACACCCTTGGTTGTGTTTTAGTAGGCCCTATGACGGACGGCGAGACAATCTGATTATAGTGGCGCACAAAATATTGGAAACATTTAATAAAAAATAAACACATCTAAACTCGCCCAAATTCTCTACTAATTACATTCACCACAATTAATGCGATATGTATTAAATTAGCTTTGCATACGTTCACATTTATAAAGGATAACAACATTATATTTACTGCCAAACCCTTGCTGCATATAACGACATGGCTTATCTTGGGCCCATCTCGGTCCGATGTCGGCTGCATAGGTGCCTACATACTGCCAGTATCGCCAACATCGGAACGATATTGGCCCGATGTCGGCTGCATAGTGCGTACAGCCAGTATAGCCAACATCGCACCGATATCGGCCCGACATAGGAGAGATAGGCCCGAGATTGCCGAGATGCAGCCGATATCGTGCCGATATAGGTGGCTATCTGGGTTATGCTATCTATTTACAGAATGTTTCTGTAACAATTGTGTGTGTGTTATGGGTGAACCTTCGTACGACAATTCTTTCAGAATATTGAACAACTTTCCCATGACATGTATCACTAAGCACAAGTTTGCTAAAGCTAATGTCTTCTCTGTGAAAGGCATAATTTGAAAACCTAATGAATGGGATTCATGTTTTTGAACTAATTAGTATTTGATATACCATGTGCTGGATGCTCGGTGAAACGAAAGTAACTGTTTTTTTTACATTTACCTAGTTAACACGCTTTCAACTTTGTCCTAAGTTTTTTATTACTGCTTTGCTTGTTATCTGATGAAATAAATACATATATCAAGTGCAGTGATTGTACCTGTAATTATACTTATATTGTGCTTGCCATTATTTTGTAGTTAATTTCATGAAATAGTTTTGATAAAATGTTTTTACTTTATGATGTCTTTATTTATAGACAATTTAACAAGTATACCCACCCATTAATACAGACAAATAAAATATCACATAGAGGGGCAGATTCAGAAATCGTCTTGAGGGCACAAAAACCGACTGGCCTTTGAACCAAATTGTTTCACAACTTATTATTATCACTTAAACTGGGTCATATTTCAAACAATATTGAGGCACATTAGCATTGACCTATTATAAAAAGTTCGTAGGCATACCAAATTCCTACAGCATAGGAGGCACATCTACAAGACCCCGAGCCCCTTGGATTCACAAATGACATACATCTATAAATTTGTTATAACACTTTTATAAAAAAAATAACAGGTTAAAAATTAAAAGGTTTGTTGAGAGAGTAAATTAATGTATATTACAACACTCATTTACCTGAGATGAAGAGCTTTTCCGCATGCCTTATGGTGATGACACCTCAAGTTCTGAAAATGTGACACATTTAAATTTTAATGTACTTGAAAAACTTGCAATGTTATGAACGATCACCTCCCAGGCTTCCAAATGCAAGCAATATCTTGTTATTTTATTATATTAATGTTACTAATAAATTAAAATAATATGTATATATATATACCTATTTTTATGTATTAAATTATTATAACATTTTGCTTAATGTATTAAATTATTATTATAAATGTATTAAATATTGTCATTATGAATAAGTATAACGCAGGCCTAAGTATAACTGTTAGTGTTACGGATCACTTATAATGCATTTACATTATGCCTAGCTACTATTAGGCTATAATTAAGCCTACAGTGGTAGTTAATTAATCTTAGCCTTAGGATATTAACCTACTACCTATCATATGTGACATAAACATTACATAGTTACAGTATTATAATACATCACTGGCATGTGATAGTCATATAGGCGGTCCATAGTCTATGCCTGGCGTAGTCATAATCATAGCATAGCCATACCTTCAACCTTGCCATTTTGTCGTACCATGGACCTGGCATTGCCACTGGGCTTGGCTGAAATGGTTGAAGGTAAACAATAACATAAATTTAATAAAAACAACAGAAATATCAGTGACGTATACTCATACGCCTAAATATATATACGTGATTATAGCTGAGCAATTCGTAATTACTAACCTATCTGGAAGAACATATGTGCGAACGCTGCATGTGGACTGTGTCTGGTCTGTAGTCAGTGACAGGTCGCCGCCGGCCCACGCCCACGGCCGCCGTGCCCGTAGCTTGCAAAGGACACTCACTGTTCCGAAGGCGGAGTCATTCTGTTCACTGCTTAGTGCCATATTCCTTCCCAATCATGCGTCGATGCTGTCTTTGTCTGCTTAATTTGCCGTGTTGGTGGCATATAAAAATCATATTTGTGCCTACACTCGCCGTTTCTAAACGTAAACAACTCGACAGGGTCAATCTCGCCCCAAGCCTCGTTCGCGTGAAGACTAAAGCGTATTCCGCTGAAAACGCCATTTCCATAGTTAGGAATCGTACATAGTTTCTACACGCTCCGTGTAGAAACAAAAATCGAAAAAGTTCGCATTTGTTCTATTAATTGAAGAAAATTGAAGTAACATGTCTGCATAAACCAACTAGTCAATCATTCGGGTGTATTTGATACATACACTTTTTGTGAAATGACTAATAATGGCTAGGAGCACACGATTTTTACGGGAATGAGTGGATTGAGTATCTTTAACTGTAATAATGGATGGGTAGTCAACAGTCGACACACTAGTAGCGGTGAACATTTACCTTGCCATGGAAACTATAGTATTATATTTAATTGACTGCAGTGACATTTTTCCATGCAGCAGTTATAATTCACATACACTCCTGTATATGAATGATGGTACCATCGTAAACATTGTTGGCATGGTAAGACGTTACAGAGTTCACATGTGTATTTAATTTTGATATAGGTAAACCCTCCCTCCCTCCCTCCCTCCCTCCCTCCCTCCCTTCAATTATTTATTTGCCTATTTATTACCTGTTAGTAATACTTTAGAAGATACATTTAATTATTTGAACATTTTAATTATTGATTTACTTTATTTATTAATTTTGAAGAAACTGTCATGGTGCCTTTTGTGGAGTGGTGTATGGAAAACGTGAATGATAGCGCGAAAGTGCACTTACCGGTATTATTAAGGCCGTATATTGGAACATACTCCTATATTATAGAATTGTATTTCTGTCTGGACCCACATTTCTGTCACGCGGCGGCATAATTCTGGGATGTGACCCAATATTTTACCATGGGAGGGAAACTATCGTTTTCCAAAAGCGAGATGTAACTCTGCTAGCATATGTTGCTCAGGACAGTGGGGATGGGATTTTGAGATCACAATTGTCACGTTTCAAGCGGTGACTACCTTTCTTGTTAGCGTGTAATAAATGTGATCTGTTTGTAGGTATTGTTTCTGGTGCCACCCACATTGACAAACCCCTGTTGAAGGCTGGGCGGGCGTACCACAAATACAAGGCAAAGAGGAACTGCTGGCCTAAAGTCCGTGGTGTCACCATGAACGTATGTATTGTCTTCTGCTGGAGTGGAGCTCTTCCATGTAATGCGGCCAAATCATCAGTGTTATAACCACAAACAGGTCCTTTAGTTTATGCAGGATAACAAATTTACCAATCCAAATATTTTGTGGTCGACACATGCTTGTTAACTCACACACATGCAAGCCTGTCAATATGTGTGTTAAGTCCTAAAATAAGCAAGAAACACTTGTTTAACATCCACTTTGAAAACAGTTGACAAAATGTATGATTTCTGGACCTCTTTGCTCCCTATGTACCTGTCCAGTGAAATTCCTACTTGGGCGTAAGTCGGCCAAAATGGGTTTCCCCCTTCCAAAAAACAAATGTATAACAAGAAAACAACTACTGTATTTCACTGTAAAGCTGGTGTGTCTAGTCCCAATTTTGTAACAAAAATCAAACGTTTGGAATAGATTGCACAGACAAAATATACGTGACTGCTACTCAGAATATACACATGCACACCATTTGAAAAATGTGTACATAGTGTAAGCAAGATCAGATGTGTTCGGGGAACTTCAGCTCCTATATTTCAGTGATGGTTGTTTCCTCATTGTTGTTTCAGCCTGTTTTATTTGCCCACTCTAATATTTTTAGGGACTCCTCGGCAATAGTATAGGATACTGTGTACAAAATATTAGCAAAATCAGAGGATAAATTGTTTGGGTGTCTGAGGTCAAACTTCAAACATTACAACATTCTTATTCACACTATTGTTTTAATTTTATGACAGTTATATGTGCATATTTATTGGCTTTCCTATGATGTATTGTTTGTTTCTCTAGCTTTATTAATAGCAGAGTTACATGCATTGCTGTAGCGGTCAGTATGTGAATCGGGTCAAAGTTCAGTGATCTATATCTTCAATGATAATTGACCTAGATTTTTATTTTGATATACTCATGTGAACCAACAACTGTACTAAATTTCATAAAATTTGGAGTCGGGTGATGCAAAAATGGCTAAAAAGTGATTGATTTGATATGGATTGACCCTGTTGTTGTTTCAGCCTGTTCTGTTCTAATAGCCTGTTGTTGTTAAAACCAATTTGAATAGCTAATGTCATGAAAGATGACAATTTGGCCTGTCACGCTAAGTGTTGCCAAAAGTCAAGGTGGCTGGTGTTTCTCCCTGTCACATTGAAATGGTTCAACTCTGAATCAAAACAACCCAGGTGAGAATCCTGTGCTGCCGGGTCACATCTTCGCATCAAACCTTTTAGCAAGTTTGTTGAATACGAATACATTTATTTCAGGTAAAAACCCATATACAATCGGTACATACATTAGAACATCTAAGTAGCCTAATTAAAGAGCCAATATGTTAAAAATAAATAAAAAATGAATAGATAAAAAAACAATAAGGTTATGAGTTAGATAAATGTAAAATTGTAGAAAAACAGATAAAATAATGAGCAATACACAGGATGTGATTGTAAAATAAATATGCAATTAATTCATACAAATAAACACCTTTTGAAAAGTAAGTTATATAAACAACTTACTGACTTTAAAAAATATATATATATAATAAATACTAATAAAGTTATATGCGAGAGATGGTGACTATCTTACATATTTACTGTATACAATGAATTGGCCCAGCTAATCCACATTGGGCCATTTACTATTTCAAAACAATTGCACATAGCCCTTATCAAGTCATTATTTATGTTACAAATGCGTCTTTTAAAACCATAAATGTTCTTACGTAATAGGGCGTCAAATGTATCAATAGCATTATCAGCAAACATGCCACTCGCACTGTCCCGTCGGCTATATCCCAAAATCCGTCTATGCATATTGTTGTAGGCAACTTTAGCTTTCAAATATGAGCCCTTATTAAAGTTAACCCATAACTGGCAACAATAAGTTGTACAACAATACGCATGAAACAGACGTAGTTTAACACCCACGGAACAGTGGTGAAATTTTCTAATAATGCTATTTGACCTAGCATAAAAATTACGTAGATGTCTTAAAATATCTCCGTCATCTTTCAGGTCATTGCATATTATCACACCTAAATATTTTGCTTCTTTGACATATGCAAGCTTGTTTAGGTTCATATACATATCTGGACATTTTAGGTTAAAACCACGTGGTTTGAAGACCATACACAACGACTTGATAGGGTTATATTCAACATCATTTTCAAAGCCAAACTGTGCACATATGTTCAGCAAACCCTGAAGCCCACTAGGACTGGGAGCAATAACACATATGTCATCGGCATAGAACACATGGTTAGTGCAGCAGTTGTGTATATGACAACCTGTACCAGCACTATTTAGCATATTGCTCAGATCATCAATGTATACGATAAATAAATATGGGGACAAAATCCCACCTTGTCGAACACCATTCGAAACATTAAAAAACTCTGATGTTGTTGAACCCCATTTGACACAGAATGTTTGGATTCTGTACCAGTACAACAGAATACGTATAAGTACAACAGGCACACCTCGATTAAGCAATTTTCTAAAAAGCGTCCAATGGTTGACCCTGTCAAATGCTTTTGACGCGTCTAAAAAGCATGAATACACCGGCCGGACTATTGTTACTTTTATAGTATTGAATAACATTTTTTAAAGCAAATATACAGTGGTCAGTAGAGTGTCCCTTCTTAAACCCAAACTGATTGTCAGTTGTATTAAGATATGGTGTCAACATTTCTAGCAATATAATTTCAAATATCTTAGAGGCTACAGTGACAAGCGCTATTGGTCTGTAGTTATTTACGTTGCTCGTTTCTCCAGACTTATTTTTTATCAGTGGAATTATAATAGTTTTCATAAAGTCATCAGGTAGATAACCATGGGAAATCACTCTATTATAAAAAATGGACAACAGTATAGTTATGCGCCTATCTGAATGAATAAAGTGTTCGGCAGATAGCCCATCGTTACCACATGCTTTTCCACATTTCAACTTATCGATAGCATATTTTACCATGCAAGGCGTTATGACTAAGTTATTTGCATAACACAAATATTCATGGTTATGTACACACTCTTTCACATTTTGCATATTTACATCTGTGGTTACATTGTTTAATAAGGATTCAAAATGTGTTTTCCACATGGCGGATATGGCTGTAGGTTCATTAGCGCCATTGACATTTGTAGCATTTGGTATACCTTTTTTTGTATGTTTTGGATACGTTTTTCCAAAAACTGACTGCATCTTTAGCTTGCATGGACTTAGCCATGGCATCTGCTCGCGCCATATCTTCGCGTTGTTGGCACTGTTTAAGCAGATATTTAAAATGTAACCTAGTTTTCCGCATTAGTTCACAGACTGGGCCATGCTTAGGTTTTCCCATATCACGCCATAAAATATAGTAGTATCTAGCTTCAGTGTGCGCTTCCTTAACATAATCATTCCATCCAGGTACAATGTAGTCTTGGCACAATGTTTTTTTGCATGTAGTAATCGTTTCAAGACTAGATACCCTAAGCGCATTACATATATCATCAAATAAATTGTCAATATCAGTTATATGCTGTCTGTTTGAACAGTTAGGATTAGTGCACGTACACAAGTCTGTAGTGTGTATTCTGTCTAGATGAACAGCACTACACTTTCCATATTCTTTGATATTACAATCTTTTGCATTAGACCATCTGAAGATAGGAGGCATTTTGTCGGCGTGTTTCTCATTATTAACACATCTTTCTGCAGTTAGAACAGTAGAGATATCTAGTCCTACAGGGAGGTGATCCGAACTAGGACATTTATCTAATATATATAAATCCGTGATCATCGAGTTTACACTGTGAGAGCAGATAAAGTGATCTAACCACGAGGTAGAGTTATGAGAATCACTTACATACGTATGCGTATTGCTAGCTCGACCAAAAATCTCATAATCTAAGATAACCAAACCAGTATTCTCACACATAGCAATTAATTCAGATTCAAAAGGAGTGTTAACAGCAGCATTAAAATCACCAGTGATGACAACATTGGTCGTGTCCTTTTCTTCAATTATACATGCAATTTTACCCAAGTAGTTACAAAATTCCTCAAAGTTGTCAGATGACTGGTAAGGCAGGTATACATTTAAAATAAACAATTTGCCATCTTTTGTATCAATGTCAATTCCAAGTAATCTGTTATCTTGTAAATCACAAATAGTACAAGCATGTGAAATCGATTTTCTCCATAAAACACCAATACCACCAAATGGGCGTCCAACTTGTATACCGAGTTGGTCATTCATAGCGCTGACCGCATATGCTTCAAATGCTTTATGAATAGAACGCAATAGAGAGACATCTTCATTGGAGAGCCATAGCTCTTGCAAAATTATGACATAAAACTGTTCACAAAGAAATAAAATATCATAAACAGATGACTTAAAACCATGACAGTTAAACGTTACAATTTTCAATTCATTAAGTATTGTGTGATTGAATGTTAGCTAGAAACAATGCAATCTGGGTTTCAAACATCCACTTATTCAAGGAAAGCACGGACCATAACGCCAGACGGCCACACCCTAGAGTCTAGCAGTAGGTGTTGATCACGAGGTGGCAGTCTAACACAGAAAGACGAGTAGGTGTCAAATTTCGTTCTCAAAGGTTCACATGACACAGACAAGCCAGTCTCTCGCTTGACGTGTGTCGCCAGGTCTTTGGGGTTGGTCGATCTTGCGAGTCGCGTGATGAAAACACCGACTTGTTTTCTGGCTTTTGATGCGCTCGCACGTCTCTTTGGGTTAGCGGAGCGAATATTGGACGACGTGCCATTCCCGCGAATCATGGCCGAGTCGGTCTGGGTGGTGGTCAGCGATGCAGGACGTCCATGATTGTTCGGTTGTCTGCGGCCTCTGGTCACCGATTCAGCATAGGTGTTACGGCTGACCTGAGTAGAAACAGACGATTGCCGGTTGTTGTTGACGCCCTTGCGTTGACGATGCGTTAGAGGTGGAGTCGTCTGTTGAATGCTGGCAAGGAGGACCAGGTCGTCATCAGTGCACTCGGATTTGTCAACTACATCGATGACATGTTGATCATCCATGTCAACAGAGACAGCGCAAGCAGAGCGTGGAGAATGGTGCTCAGCGGAAACGGAATCAGGTGAACTGCGCACTTGGCACTTATCGAGCTGTGCCTTCATCAATGTTGAATACATTTCCCCAGTTCATTCAGCCATATCAAGGAATACCTGGCTGTAGACAGTGGTGGATATGTGTATGAAAGGGGGTAAAGTGTGTAGCCGCAAGTTCTGGATACTGAGCTATAGAAGACGCTAAAACAATGTGTTGTGTTTGTAGGTGGGTCTGATTGCTGCGAGACGAACAGGACGACTGAGAGGCTCAAAGCAAGTCACTGGCAAGCCAGACAAGGAGTAGATTCCTGTACATTTGACAAAATAAACCTGTGCCCTGGATTTACTGTTCCCTGTTGTTTTTGTCACATTCTGTTCAGACTCTTGGGATCTTAAAAAGGTATTCGTCATGTCTCCAGAGGTGACTGCCATTACAGAAATTGGCGTCATGTTACGATATTACAGAAACTGCTGTATTACGGAAATACACTACAGAACTTCTGAATATACAAACAGTTACATACAAGTAGGCCTGTATCTTGTTAACATGATAATAATTTCATTTCTTAAGTTGAATATTTTCACTCGTATCATTCCACCAACTGGCATATATTCCTCCCAGTTCCTTAATTCGACACCCACATTGCGGCCCACTCCGTAGAGTTCATCCCCTCCTTCCTACTTTCTATAATGGTCCTTCCTTCTTTCCATAATGGTCCTCAACCCCTTCAGTTCATCCCTCTGTCCACCGTAAGTTTCACTGGCACCCTCTTCCTCCCACTAACCACCAACATGTTGAGATGCGCCCTCCTTTGCTCTCGAGTTGACAGAAACACAAAGAACAGATTTCAACCAGCCGGTGTCATTCCACCAAGTCACATACATTTCTCCCATGTCCTTAGTTTGACTCCCTCGTTGCACCCCACTCCGTAGATTTCACCCCTCCTTCCTTCCTCCCGCAGTTGTCACATCTACAAGTCGGTCCTCAATCCCTTCATTTTATCCCTCCGTCCACCATAAGTTTCACGTAACCCTTTTCCTCCCACTTATGCGCTGAAATACGTCCACCTTCGCCCCCTTCAGCGGTCAAACCTCTCCCACCTCTCTCCCCGTTCTCATTCTCCACCCTCTATCTCGGTCCTCCTGCCCCCCCCCCCCCGCTGTCTTCCCTGTCGCCATTCCTGGTACCACACCACCTTTCACCCCCCCCCCCTTGTCATCCACACGTGTTCTTCACCCTCGCCCCGCCCAACTCCACCTTCGTTCCCCGCGCCCTCCTCGTGTCATCCACCTTAGAACAAATCAGATGACGAGTAACATTTCATTGTTATTATTTTTCTTTTCAACAAATGTCACAATGTCTTTTTTTTATTAAATGTTGTATGGTTACACGTAAATAGTGTTGTCGCACATTCTATTGCACTGTTCAGATGTTTTATGTATGAAATTAAGAATTTATAAGGGTAAACATGGTAAGTATTGTACTTCGATCTTTTACCCTTTTTTCAACAATTTGTATTGTATGCACAGTATTTATAATGTAGTAGACTAAGTAGTAGTTGTTGTTGTTGTTGTTGTTGTTGAAAATAAATTTCAATTCAATTCAATTATACTAATATAGGTATTAATTTTTATTTTAATGTAATTAATTATTAGTCTAGGTTAGTAGTAGTCAGTAGGAGAACAAGTGTTAATACCACTTGCATCAGAGAATTACAGACCAGTGAGTTTAACGTCGGTGATTTGCAAACTATTAGAAAGACTAATTAAACATCACTTGGTTGATTTTCTTGTTAAAAATAAATTGATAAAACCATCTCAACATGGGTTTCTAAAAGAGAGATCA
>OZ024860.1:52032555-52060055 GCA_964017155.1 Oasisia sp. SBJ-2009 | reverse complement strand
AGACAACTTCATATTTACCGTCATCAGCATGTTACCCGCGTTGCAGAGTTGCAGCCATTTCATGACAACAGCCAAACCCCATGCAGGGAATCTACGCGGAGAGGGTCTCACCGTCGTGACGTTATTCTTCTTCTAAGATGGCGAATTGGAATTGGATTGATACATAAAAGCCCTAGTTGATGTTTCTATAGATCATTTAACACAGTTTTAACTTTGAAAATAGACTAAGAGGATCTGTATGTGATGCATAGTGTGATTTCGTAATTATCCTTACTGGGTAGTTACTGCTCTTTTCTGTAGTAATGTTTTTTTTGTAAATGATTTATGTATGTGTTCGACCATAACAGAACCCAGTATTGCATATAAGACAATATTAATGAACAGTACAAAGTCTTTAAGGTGTACAATGGGAGAAAATGTCTTAATTTGTTTAGCATTCCCGCATTTTGTGCAACTTGTTTAGATAAATGATTAATATGGGTTGTCCAGCTCAAATGTCCAGCTATATGTACTCCTAGACATTTTGTAGACTTGACTTGTTCTATTTTGTTTCCATTTATTGCTATTTCAGCATTTGCTGTATTGCATGTTTTCCCTTTTGGTGTAAATATTATTACATTTTATTTTTCCCATGTAATGTCAGTTTGTTACTGCAATTGTTTGTAGTTCAATATTAACCTCATCAACGAGAGAGTAGAAGTTTGTATTAGCATGGAACAAACTAGTGTCATCTGCAGACACTATTCGTTTTTTTAATATAATAAAAAGTAAGGGGCCTAGTGTCGATCTCTGGGAAATGCCTCAAGTTTTCTTTATACAATCCCATTCTGTTTTGTTATGCAACACATACTGTGCTCTATCGTTAAGGTAACGTTTGACCCATTCACAAGCTATGCCTCTTACACCACAGCACAGCAGTTTTTGTAATAAGATGTTATGATCTATTGTGTCAAGTCTTACTGATATCAAGCAGTATGCCTACATTGTGACTTTTGTGATCAATGCTGCTTGATATGTTATCAACCAAGTCTATCATTGCCATGTAATTAGATAAATGTTTCCAAAATCCATATTGTTTTTTGATAGCATGCTATATTCATCTAAGAAATTATTAATCCTATTGTACATTAGGCGCTCTAGTATTTTTCAGAGGCATTGAATAATCAAAATAGGTCTGTAATTTGCAAACAGCTCAGGGTTTTCAGTTTTGTATAATGGAATAACCTTAGCTATCTTTAACTTTCTGGGAACAATACACATGGCAGTTGAACTGTTGAAGATGTGAGTTAGTTGATTTGCGATTTGTGGAATAACATGTTGAATAATGTTTGGGTCAATATTGTCATAACCTCCAGACTTCTTGCAATTGTTACTATGCCGTATGTTAATTATTTCAATGGGACAAGTTGGTGTATAAAAAAGGTTAGCTGCGTTGTTGTTTATAAAACGTGTCGGGTCATGTGTTGTTTGCATTAGTTTTGCGTTAAGATTTTGGCCTATATTTCTGAAGTTTTTGTTACATTTGTTCACTATAATCTTATTATCTGTACAACAGTTTCCCTTTGTTGTTATAAGTGTATCGTACACTGCAGATTTGTTTTGGTGGAGTTTAAAACTTCATTAATGGCACCCAAGGTAGGTCAAATTTATTTTTAAAGTACGATTTTTAGAAAGTATTATTACATGTGCCAGTATATTTTTGAATATTTTATAAATATGTTCCAATCCTTGGTGTGCAATCTTACTTTGATTTTTCCCATGGTAGGCATTCATCAACGTGGGAATTTAGTATTCCAAGGAATGTATCATACGAAGAGTTAGGGTTTGTATCATTATATACCTCTTCCCAGTTTGCATTTTTTTATATTTAAAAATAGCAATGTTATTTACACTGATAGCACACTTGAATACAAATTTATTTCTTGTTTTTTTTAAGCCTATATTATAGAAATAAAATACTGGGAAGTGATCCGATATATCATTATACAGAATGCCAGACTTAATGGGATATTCATGACTGTTAGTTATGATTTTGCCTGTGAGAGTTGCTGATTGTTGTCATTCTGGTTGGTTGATCAATTGTTGTAAACATAGGTCTGCAGTTAAATTATTGGTGTCATTTGTTAATAGGTGAAATCCGCCAGGGGTAGAACTACCCACTAGTCCGTACACTAGTAAAAATAAGGGCGGACTAGTAAAGCTGCCTAATAACTATTCTGGTTGTCTAGTAAAGGTCAAAGTGTCAACCACCCCACCCTACAGTACTTAGTCAAACAACCATTTGTAGTCAGTGACCCTGGCCTTGACCCATCCACAGGTCGGGATGTAACTGAATCCCACATCATTAAAACATTGACAAATTGCTGCCAGTGAACTGGGTACAGCAACGACAGCTTCATTTACTGATGACTGATGGCATTTTCTTAGGCACAGCCACCAGCTATGAACTTGTCTAGGCATTAATTGTAAGATTAACTGTTCTAGATGTCTATAATTTTATATTTGTGAGTAATTTTTTATTTCGATTAACACAGTTCAGCAGAGTAGTTTTCATAATATGTGGTCAATTTCCGGCATGATTATGGACAATTCCTAATGACAGGCTGCCATGTGTCTGGTAGGGTGGCACTACTGGTCAGTGATAGACTGCCCTGTGTCTGGTAGGGTGGCACTACTGGTCAGTGAGTGCAATTGGCATCCTTTTTCAGCTGTGCAGTTTTTTTATACAAATATTATCTCCAGTTCTTCATTGATGACTTTTATTACTTCTGTAGTACTACTTTGTTACCTTTATGAATATTGCATTGTTTTTAAACTGGGGTTGCAAATATACACTTTTTTAGTTTTAAATAAAACTGTGTTTTTTATGTTATACTGGACAAGTAAACATTTTTGGTGGACTAGTAAACTTTAGTCTTTACCAGTCCAGCTGTCTAGTAAAATAAATTCCTAAGTTCTACCCCTGGTATGCATTTCTTTCTTTCACTCGAGATAATTCCTAGTAGGTCATTAATATGTACATTAACAGTGTTTATGTTTGTGTCAGGAGGTTGTAGATATTTTCAATAAAAACAAACAAATTATTGATTTCTATTTCTATAAATATTGATTCAAATGAGAAATTGTCACAGTTTATACACAATTCATTTCTATGTTTAAAGCGTAATCCATTTGAAACATCTCACTGTAAAGTACTTTTTCCAACTATTACCCTTTGTGTTGGCCTCATCAGGTTACAAGGCAGCACACGGTCACCCTTCGTGACATGAAACTCACGCGTCCTTCCCTGCTGTCTTTTGGCTGCTTCTGTTTCCTCTCGGCACTCGCAAGGTTTTCTTGAATCTGTTAACGCACACAGAAAACAACACAATTAAACAACAATGCATTATGGGAAGCCACTGGCCCTATTTTGGGGATTGCTGCATTTTCCAATAGATTAATATGTTGTACATTCCCAACAACTTGTGTTTCACACACAAATGACACAACTCACTAAGGTCATGACACACTTAACATCACAGCCAAATGTACAAAGTAACATTCAATTAAATACCATATTAAGACAATTACACGATAGTATTTTATTACTTACCTCAAATAACTTTTGCAATGAGGGCACACCTCCACAGAAACATAAGTCACTGTTGCCATGGCAACATTTATGCGAATTAAACCATTTTTCACACGTCCAACATTGTTCACCCAACTAATATAATGCTCAACTGTTATGAATATCTGTAGACTTTTCATGATGACATAGTCAGTAGTTAACTAGTTATTTTAAGATCAGTCGTTACCCTTAGTAGAAATTGTTAATCTATATATAAATTTTATATATAATTATATACATTATATAAAAATCATATTTAAACAAGACAGTAAGATACGTGTGTTGCCTTGTCTGATGTCATCCAGTTGTTTGGCGGCCTCCATGAAGTGAGCCACTGAGTCGCCTCACTGACACTTGTGATGTTGACATCAGCTGCCATTGTGCCGAGGTTGTTCAAGCTGCCTGTCAAGGGAAGACCACACTTGGAGACAGCCTGGACAACAGAAAGTAGTTAACATATAATAACTGCAACTAGTGACAAAAATAACACATTTATTTTCATGCAGTGTTTTTATAATCACAACCACTCAGATATGGTGGTGTCAGTAGTATCAACATGGTCATTATTTGCTAATATATCAGTTTGTGTATTTAAAAAGACCTTTCTACAAAATGTAAAGGACAAAAAAGGCAACGTTACTTGTTATGCACCTAAAAGAGTTAACACAAACTAACCATTTGCATATATAATCAATTTTTTCACATCAGTGGTTTACTCAGAAAGTTGTCTTCAAGTGGAAAAAATCTAACAAAACCACCAACACCATGAATGGAACCATCTTGGTCGCTGCAGCCAATCAACAACCAGCTTCAAGTTGCACTTTTGAAATTGACCATGTCACTAAGTGGACTGCTGGTTCAGCCGTCACAACAAAGGACCATGTCACTAAGTGGACTGCTGGTTCAGCCGTCACAACAAAGGACCATGTCACTAAGTGGACTGCTGGTTCAGCCGTCACAACAAAGGACCATGTCACTAAGTGGACTGCTGGTTCAGCCGTCACAACAAAGGACCATGTCACTAAGTGGACTGTTGGTTCAGCCGTCACAACAAAGGACCATGTCACTAAGTGGACTGCTGGTTCAGCAGTCACAACAAAGGACCATGTCACTAAGTGGACTGTTGGTTCAGCCGTCACAACAAAGGACCATGTCACTAAGTGGACTGCTGGTTCAGCAGTCACAACAAAGGACCATGTCACTAAGTGGACTGTTGGTTCAGCCGTCACAACAAAGGACCATGTCACTAAGTGGACTGCTGGTTCAGCCGTCACAACAAAGGACCATGTCACTAAGTGGACTGTTGGTTCAGCCGTCACAACAAAGGACCATGTCACTAAGTGGACTGCTGGTTCAGCCGTCACATCAAAGGACCATGTCACTAAGTGGACTGCTGGTTCAGCCGTCACAACAAAGGACCATGTCACTAAGTGGACTGTTGGTTCAGCCGTCACATCAAAGGACCATGTCACTAAGTGGACTGCTGGTTCAGCCGTCACAACAAAGGACCATGTCACTAAGTGGACTACTGGTTCAGCCGTCACAACAAAGGACCATGTCACTAAGTGGACTACTGGTTCAGCCGTCACAACAAAGGACCATGTCACTAAGTGGACTACTGGTTCAGCCGTCACAACAAAGGACCATGTCACTAAGTGGACTGCTGGTTCAGCCGTCACAACAAAGGACCATGTCACTAAGTGGACTGCTGGTTCAGTGGTCACAACAAAGGACCATGTCACTAAGTGGACTGCTGGTTCAGCCGTCACAACAAAGGACCATGTCACTAAGTGGACTACTGGTTCAGCCGTCACAACAAAGGACCATGTCACTAAGTGGACTACTGGTTCAGCCGTCACAACAAAGGACCATGTCACTAAGTGGACTACTGGTTCAGCCGTCACAACAAAGGACCATGTCACTAAGTGGACTGTTGGTTCAGCCGTCACAACAAAGGACCATGTCACTAAGTGGACTGTTGGTTCAGCCGTCACAACAAAGGACCATGTCACTAAGTGGACTGCTGGTTCAGCCGTCACAACAAAGGACCATGTCACTAAGTGGACTGCTGGTTCAGCCGTCACAACAAAGGACCATGTCACTAAGTGGACTGTTGGTTCAGCCGTCACAACAAAGGACCATGTCACTAAGTGGACTGTTGGTTCAGCCGTCACAACAAAAGACCATGTCACTAAGTGGACTGCTGGTTCAGCCATCACAACAAAGGACCATGTCACTAAGTGGACTGCTGGTTCAGCCGTCACAACAAAGGACCATGTCACTAAGTGGACTACTGGTTCAGCCGTCACAACAAAGGACCATGTCACTAAGTGGACTGCTGGTTCAGCCGTCACAAGAAAGGAGAGCCAAGGCCCAAGGGGGGCGTTACGTCAGTTTACAATGAACAACAGTTCACTGAACCATTTATATTTAGCTTGCAGTCAATGTCTGAAAACCCTCTCGTATATCACAAGCAATTTATTTAAAAAGTTGTATTATGGGTCCCCATTCTTCTTGAGAAGGAAGCATGGAAGGATATTGAGAGTTACTTGTTATTTTGTCTTTGAACTGGATTATGCCTGGTAAAAGTTTGATAGCAATACCTTCTAATCCACATTGACCTTTTAGGGTTGGAAGTTTGCTAATTTTAAAGAAATATAAAATGTAGGATATTTGGGTTTGTGCAGATTAATAATTAAGACCAACAGACATGTCATATTGCTATGATAATATACAATGTTATGCATATATATCAAATAGACACAAGAGTTCATTTAACCATCTATATTTAGCTTTCAATCAATGCCTGAAAACCCTTTCGTATATCACAAGCAATTTATTTTAAAAGTTGGGGCACCCGGACGTATGCCATGTTTGTTGTGAAGGAAGCTTGGAAGGATATTGAGACTTACCTGTGGTAATAGTTATTTGAGTTATAGAAATGAAAGAAAAAGTTATAGAAAAAGTTGGTCATTTAAAAAAAATTAAATAATAAAAATAAACGTGTCTATATAATTAATGACATATTAGTCATAAAAATGCCACACAAATTTCATAACAACAATAGTGATAAACAAATTTAAAGGTATGGTTAATAGTGATAAATTATTAAAATGGTAATATAAATAATGTAATTACGACGTATTTTTTTTTAATATTTCCACAATCAGATATGCAATAATAATTTTGGATAAAACATTTTATTAATTATCGGAACAATAACAATTCAACAGAATATGAAAGGAACATTGGAAATATATGGTAGTAGAAAAAGAAGGTTGCGTTCCATTTAAAAATAATATTAATATGCTATTGTTTTAGTTATTATTATCGTTTATTATATTGCTTATGTAATATAAGCTTGCGTGAATGTTTCTTTAACGGTAAAATTGAGAGACTACCTATGTGTTTACGTATTGTGACATTGCAGCACCAGTTGACCTGTTGGTGACGTGTCCGTTACGGGCCGGATGAGATACTGATGTCACGTCAGGCCCACTCCAAGTGTCTTCAAGATGTCATCATTCACCTGACAACCATAACCAATTACTCAAGGATAAACAATCGTAAGATAGCTGGCTTTAGCATGGGAAGGTATATCGATATATGACTCTGATTTTCAGGTGCGACTTTGTTCTATATTGCACCAAAGCAACGTGATGTAGTTCCACGTATAGAATGTGGTCATCTCTATATTCCGACCTGACAATGATAAATTGTGGATTCAAATGACCTGAAATGAAAATAACGTTGCTGGGCAGAAAACAAAGTGAGGTATTTGTGTGACGCGTCATTAATGAGTTGACTACCTGGTCACTGAGGACATGTGGAGGTGATCTGTGTGTGGAGACAAGGTGAGTGATGACAGCATTGACATCCCCTGTAGCTGTCTCTGTCACTGAGGACATGTGGAGGTGATCTGTGTGTGGAGACAAGGTGAGTGATGACAGCATTGACATCCCCTGTAGCTGTCTCTGTCACTGAGGACATGTGGAGGTGATCTGTGTGTGGAGACAAGGTGAGTGATGACAGCATTGACATCCCCTGTAGCTGTCTCTGTCACTGAGGACATGTGGAGGTGATCTGTGTGTGGAGACAAGATGAGTGATGACAACACTGACATCCCCTGTAGCTGTCTCTGTCACTGAGGACATGTGGAGGTGATCTGTGTGTGGAGACAAGGTGAGTGATGACAACACTGACATCCCCTGTAGCTGTCTCTGTCACTGACGACATGTGGAGGTGATCTGTGTGTGGAGACAAGATGAGTGATGACAACACTGACATCCCCTGTAGCTGTCTCTGTCACTAAGGACATGTCGTGGTGATCTGTGTGTGGAGACAAGGTGAGTGATGACAACACTGACATCCCCTGTAGCTGTCTCTGTCACTGAGGACATGTCGTGGTGATCTGTGTGTGGAGACAAGGTGAGTGATGACAACACTGACGTCCCCTGTAGCTGTCTCTGTCACTCACTGTCAGTCACAACTCATCACTGTACGTTATTGTGTTGTGTATTTCACAATGACAGGATATATAACTCTACAGTAATCAACATATTAAGCACTCATCCAGGCCAGGAGGTCAGTCAATATTGGCAAAACCGGCATAACATTGCCCAAAACAGCATCAGTGTTTATTTCACCAAATGTACCAGTGCCGAAAATAGAAAGTGCATACATTAAATCTTCTGAAACTATAGACACCTTTCGAAAGAAATTGAAAACATATTTGTTTGAAATTGTTTTTCCACCATAGAATTTTAGCGGTTCCATGCTGCAATGGCGACCTTTGCTTGTCCCTGTGTATGACTGGCCAAACGATTTTGTTTGTTGCATGAATATTTAAAGGATTTAGGCGCTATACAAGTTTTACAATTATTATTATTGTTGCTGTGCATCATATACAAGTAGTGTAGTGACACTCACGTTGTAATATGTAGTGCGGCGATGGCTGTCTTTGTGTCGACGTCTTCAGGGCGATGAGCGTTCGTTGTTCGTCCACAAGCCTTGTGTGCGGGGTGCAGAGCCTTTTATACCGCGGTCACGCTTGGGTGGCTGCGGCGTGACTGGTTGGTGTAGTTGAGTCGCTGTGTGGCGCTTTTAACTATGACATTATTACAAAATAGATGTGCGGAAGTCAATAGTAAACCATGCAAACAGGACTTCACGTGTAAAATTATTGAAAGTCAAATAGAACTGTAGTATGTTGTTATCAATAATAATAATTACATTTACTTTATAAAGTAAAATTACCAGTAAAATGCTAAAAGTGTTGTGACCTAAACAGAAGTCAATTAATTGGCCTGACACTGCAATTATATTTATAAATGTAGTACGTTTAACTTACCCAATCTCTGACATCTCTTGTCATGGTAGCCCAGTAATATGTTATCTCGATTGTTTTCAATGTCACCGTCACGCCCCACTGACCCCCATTGCCTGGGTCACTGTGACACTCCCTAAGTGCTGCCTCTATCTCAACTGTGTAGCACCAAGTGCAGACCGCCTTTCACTACAAAATACAACTTGCCCCCTGCAACACACACTGTCCATTAATGTATATTCAAACTATTACTGACTGAGTACAATGTATGTCCCTACTCCTGTGTGCTCTGAGTGCAATGTTGTCCCTACTCCTGTGTGCTCTGAGTGCAATGTTTGTCCCTACTCCTGTGTGCTCTGAGTGCAATGTATGTCCCTACACCTGTGTGCTCTGAGTGCAATGTTTGTCCCTACTCCTGTGTGCTCTGAGTGCAATGTTTGTCCCTACACCTGTGTGCTCTGAGTGCAATGTATGTCCCTACACCTGTGTGCTCTGAGTGCAATGTATGTCCCTACACCTGTGTGCTCTGAGTGCAATGTTTGTCCCTACTCCTGTGTGCTCTGAGTGCAATGTTTGTCCCTACACCTGTGTGCTCTGAGTGCAATGTTTGTCCCTACACCTGTGTGCTCTGAGTGCAATGTATGTCCCTACTCCTGTGTGCTCTGAGTGCAATGTATGTCCCTACACCTGTGTGCTCTGAGTGCAATGTTTGTCCCTACTCCTGTGTGCTCTGAGTGCAATGTATGTCCCTACTCCTGTGTGCTCTGAGTGCAATGTATGTCCCTACTCCTGTGTGCTCTGAGTGCAATGTATGTCCCTACACCTGTGTGCTCTGAGTACAATGTTTGTCCCTACTCCTGTGTGCTCTGAGTGCAATGTATGTCCCTATTCCTGTGTGCTCTGAGTGCAATGTATGTCCCTACTCCTGTGTGCTCTGAGTGCAATGTTTGTCCCTACTCCTGTGTGCTCTGAGTGCAATGTTTGTCCCTACACCTGTGTGCTCTGAGTGCAATGTATGTCCCTACTCCTGTGTGCTCTGAGTGCAATGTATGTCCCTACACCTGTGTGCTCTGAGTGCAATGTTTGTCCCTACTCCTGTGTGCTCTGAGTGCAATGTTTGTCCCTACTCCTGTGTGCTCTGAGTACAATGTTTGTCCCTACTCCTGTGTGCTCTGAGTGCAATGTATGTCCCTACTCCTGTGTGCTCTGAGTGCAATGTATGTCCCTACTCCTGTGTGCTCTGAGTGCAATGTTTGTCCCTACTCCTGTGTGCTCTGAGTGCAATGTTTGTCCCTACTCCTGTGTGCTCTGAGTGCAATGTATGTCCCTACTCCTGTGTGCTCTGAGTGCAATGTTTGTCCCTACACCTGTGTGCTCCTCTTGTCTCATAAACTGATCAGTTCTACAAGTAGAATATGTTGTCCTACATTCTGCACATAATTACTGGTGATCATTTGATAGATTAGTGGCGTAAGTGATATATACATAAATAGCACAGCTCAAATTTATTTCAGTTGTAAGTTTGTAAATAATCTGCATAGGTTGGCTATATAATAACACAAACCTTTCAAGCGAAACTTCTTTGTAGATCGCAGCACACTGGGCCGAAGTGTAGTGTCCAGACTTCATGAGCTCCGCAGTGAGACCCATCAGTGTATCATCGTTCAAAACTGAAAAATGACAAAACTGATTAGGAAACATGATTGAATTATATATATATATATATATATATATATATATATATATATATATATATATATATATATTATCGCCCAATAATTTATAGCAGCCTTCTGTTTGACATATATGTGAAATTTATGTTCCTACTTGAATGTTTATTGCATTCCATGTAGCCAATTCCTGTGATGTTCCACATTCACATCAGTATAGATAACTGTCATATATTATATAATACTGTCACATTTTCTATTCATGTAGGCTTGGGCAAGGATTTTTCACTCAAATTAACCATATTGCTGCATGACTTACACATAGAAATATTAACCGTTGTGGAATACAATTTATATGCATAAAAACGTCATTATGTTATCTCTTTGTACACCAAATTTCGTTCTTGTTCCTAAAATATAACGCGTTCAGTAGCATTTTAAAACGACCCCCTACTCAACAAAAATCGGCCTGTTGCGACACGCCGCCTGTGCTAAGATGCTATGCTTGTTACGCTAGCGCGAGCGCCTCATCGCGTTTACCACCAGGCTGACAATTTAAGCGTAAAATAGGCTTTCTTCTCAAACGTTGCGCCGCGTCAATTTTTGACCAATTCAATCAGAATAAAGCTTATTTTGAAGAAATATTATTGCTCTATCGATTGGTGATACACACTACGCTGAACTAATAAGAAATCGTCCGCTAAAACGCAATTAAACATGACAACTTATGTCGTATTTCGTGAGCAACGTCGCCGTTCCGCATCAGATCGCGTAGTGTGTGGTACCATTCGATCCGGCGTGAAATTTGCTATCCAGTACATATCATTTTATGAATATAGCATTTTATTTGTGGGGGCGCACGCCTTTGAAAGCTGGTGGTACTTTTTCCCCGAGTCGCGACCCTTCGAGTCTTCGGCAGATCGCCGCACGCGTTAGTTGTAAGTAAGTCGCTAATGTCGTATTCCACTCGTATGTTAGCAATTTCTAAACATCACGGCACATAACGGCTACCAATTGTCTCATGGTCAACGTATTGCATTTTAGTGATAATTTATAGCGAATAATTCGTCTATTTGCCTGTTGCTAAATCTATGGGTTTGCCCTTGCAACGAAATAGGCTGACCTAGATATCAACATCACGGTGGGCGCCAGGACTAGTCGATCTTTGTTGTGAGGGGTGTCAAGGATGCTGTCGAAGCTCGCCGTTTACTTGAGAAACGATCTTTAATTATGAACATATTTTTCACGTCGTGTTGTTTTACTCGTATTATAGATGACAACTATTACAACTGTATTGTCCACACAACAGTAATTGATACGAAATTCGGCATAATGCGCCGCTATTTCAGCTAGACCAACGACAAACATACGCCGCTGCAATGTCTGCGCCGTTGCGATAAAGCCGACTTTCTACTTGTATTCGCGCAACACGTGGATTATTACATTTACAATGCCTTTGAAATAGTATACAATTTTATTTTTAAAAAGCAGAGACAAGAAATAACAATTCTTGGAGACGAATTGATCGACCTAGCGTCGTAATTCCATAACATTATAGTTTATATATCTTTTTGTGTTTATATTTTAATTACGTATGTTGTCAAATCATTTTGAAATACATTCACCCACATGATGGAATGTATTTCGGAATTTATCAATATTACATATAACAATATTTGTTATTAAACTGATTAGTAGTTCAATTTAACACCAATTATTTTATAAATATATGTTATTATAATCTTATAATAATACTTTTATTACATTTGATCATATATGACAACATATGTAATCAAATAATATACATATATATATATATATATATATATATATATATATATATATATATATATATATATACTTAATGGTTTCTAAATTATAGATTAGTTAATTATGTAAAAATTGTACACAAAATTGAGAATTTTTTAGAAGAACTCTTATTTCACGTAAACAACACAATTATATGATTTATGTGAAAATCATGCAGTAGATATACATAACAACAATACCTGTGCTAAATTAAAAGTATGTAACTTTAATATATGTTTGACTAGAGCATGGTCAAAATATACCTAATTTTCACTGTCATGGCGGCCATATTGGATACCTAATTTGCATAATTTATGCAAAAAATTAGAAATAGCTCAATTCTACTGAAAACTAGTTACATGCCAAATTTGGTTGATCTGTGTTGAAAAGTAAAGATTTTTGTTTGAATCTATACTACCTACCTTGAAGTTTTGACATTTTTCCCCGAGGTAATCGGGGAAAAAAGTAAAACGTCATATAAAACCCAAACGACATGACATGGCTGAATGAAACTTGTTTTACTATCCGAATATAATATGTATTTTTCACAAATTCATATTTGTATCGCCTTTAGTGACTTTTTTCAATTTTGTGCTTGTCTCTTGCCAAGTGTCAATTTGCTAAAATAACATATTCCCACATTTTCAATATCGCATATCTCTGGAAATATTAGTCATACCACTCTAATAATTTATGTACATGTTGACCATGTTGTTGTCCTTGGATGCATGTAATATTGAGTTATTCTAGTAATAAGTTAAAAAGTTGTGTTAAGTCAAAAATGACATTTTATAATAAATTCCTTGCCCAGGCCTAATTCATGGAAAAAGATAACACACAAACAAAACATTCTTTAGAGAATTTGTCATATAGTAGAATACTTGTACTCTCACTGCAATGTAAAGACATTGCATTTGTGCCTTCAGATGGCAGACATCAAACCGGAAATCTCTAAACTTACAAATAGACAGCTGTGTTCTGTCGATAGCACACAATAGTTCTACAAATCCTGTGTTTTAATCAAAACGTTTGAACATATTGTGATTAAGAAATAATAAAGTCAGTAATTATGAAAGTGTTTGGGTGAATCACAATCACTGCCTAGGCTCTCCACGGTAATCACCTTATTGACATTTTCTCTGATTATTCATTAGATGAAACACAGTCACATGGCATGAAAGCAGCAGAAAATACTAATGAAGTGTACAGTGTATATTATTAACCCATTTTATCCTGAATCTAGTGCAGATGAGTTACAGCCAGTTCCTGATCATTTCCTCAAATCAATCTGTCAGCATTAAAAAAATATTCTATATATTGGATAACTCACACAAAGTATAATCCTAAACATTATTAATCAGCATTCCCAGGTATATTTATGCTCAAGCAAGATTGCAGTTTGGGACTGAAATAGCGCTCCGATTTGTGCCAGTCGCAAGCGCAGCAGTGCATGTGTCACTGTGCTGTCGTGCCGACATCAACAGTCTGCTAAGACGCACTGTTTATCAAGCAAAAATATACGCAAGATGTTAAATGATTGAATTAACAAATTCATGTATCAAATGTTAGCAAAGATAATGACAAAATTGAGGTGGTTCCGAATTCTACATGAGTGCCAGCAATAACTACTGGCCTTCGTTAAAAATCGACAAAATGCTTTTTTCTTAAATCAATTTTTAAATGTGAATGTGATATACCTTTAGAAAGTAGATACAATAAACTATCTAGACAAACTCGTACTTTTAAGATATATATTATATTTGGCATATGGTAAAACATGCCCAATAAATTCAAACCTGTTGAGCCTTAACTTAAGATCTGTCACATTACCTTTTACCTGACATTAATTTTCCCCACGAAAGAAGCAACATGTGACATGTCAATGAGCAAGTTGAGTTTATTACATGCATTACTCTGTATTGAAAACAAATGTATACGACTTGTCCACATATCTTGGTTAATAGTCTCATTATGTGAAATTGTTTGTAATACCGCCATCATCTTCATCATGTCAGTCGACTGAATGACAGAATGGCCAACAACATGTCACGTCCTGACTCATGTGCCGTCGCTTTGGTGCAGAATTATGCAAATTTGTGAAATATTTTCTGTCAACGATGTTTGCCAACATTTGATACTTAATTTTGTTAATTCAATCAATTATAATCATCTTGCGCATATTTATGTTTTATAAACAGCGCGTCTTAGCAGACTTTTGAGATCGAAAAGACAGCGCGGTCGGCATAAACAAACTGTTTATCGCTCATTCCATGTGCACAGCGCAGTAACATGCACCGCTGCGCTTGCGACTGGCACAAATCGCGCTGTCTTTTCGACCTCAAAAGTTTGCCAACACGCGCTGTTTATAAAACATAAATATGCGCAAGATGATTATAATTGATTGAATTAACAAAATCAAATAACAAATGTTGGCAAAAATACAGTTATAATGGCAAAATTGAGGTGGGTCCGACTTGTACATAAGTGCCACAACTTTGATCAACATTTCAACGGCACTTTATTTATGAAGTAGTTACCGTCGTCGGAAATAATGGTAACTTTATTGGCGTGGTGCGAGGTGGGCGAAAATAGGTGACGTTGGCGTTGTCCCCAGTTCGATGGCTTCAAAGTATGTCTTCACGGACAAATGTGCATCTTATATCGTCTACCCAGTTGCCTGTTTTCTTGTCATCGCCAGTATGAAGTAAATTAGCGGAGTTACCTTTACAGTGCGTCAACATTTAACGCAACTCGACTCTAGCCTCGGTTACCTAGACTCCGTGAGGTAGTCTCGGTTACCCAGACTCCGTGAGGTGGCAGCAAACTTCGCCTGGGTCTGGGATAAGAGTGTCTTGTCTTGTCTGGCCAACACTCCTGGTGGAGTCAAACGGTCAGGGTTGGGTGCGAATGCTGTTGGGTTGTTAGTCGTGTATTAAAGCTTGTTTAAAATGTTGTGGTTTAGAAATGTTAACTATTGCATCTGGCAGGGAATTCCAGTCTCTTATTGTTCTAGGGAAATATGAATATTTATAGCAGTTCTTACTGGCATATGGATATATGTGTTGAATGCTTTATTGTTTAAAGGTCTTGATAGGCGTTGTACGGGCTAGATGAGGTTATTGACAGGCAAGGATAGGTGTCCATAGATGGCTTTGTGGACTATGGTGAGGCATCTGTTTGTTCGTCTGTTTTTTTAGTTGATGTAAGTGTAATTGGTTCAGCAATTCTGACACGCAGCCCGCTTCTCTAGATGTATAGTCATTAAGACAAAAACGGACTGCGCGTCTTTGAACCATTTCGATTTGATTGATTAGGGTCTGGGTGTGGGGGTCCCATACTGAAGATGAGTATTCTAAAAGTGGTCGGACTAGGGTTGTGTAGGCTGTTGTTTTGATGTTGATGGGGCGCATGAGTGGAGATTGCATGCGTCTGATGAATGCTAGGATGCGGTTTGCTGAGGCTATTATCTGATGTATATGTTTGTTCCAGTTTTAGTCTATGGTTATGCATATTCCTAGGTATGATCGAGTGGCTGTCTGTTTCTTGTAGTGTTGTCTTTCCTAGGGTATAATTAAATTGTTTTATATTTCTTGCATGAAGTAGTCTCACCACAAAGCATTTGTCGGGGTTAAAGTGCATTTGCCAGTCATATGTTCCCATTTAGTTAATTCGTGTAGGTCTTTCTGTAGTTCTTGTGAGTCTAATTGGTTGTTAATTTCTCTGAACAGGACACAGTCATGTGTAAATAGACGGACTGTGGAGTGGATATTGTTAGGTAAATCGTTGACGTTTTTGTTCATTATAACGGCTCACTTGAGGTGGGTCCGAATTCTACATAAGTGCCTGCATAATGTATAATTATACCCTTGGCAAAAAAAACTTTAAATTTTCTATAGAATATTCTATAGGATTTTTGCTTATTGTTTTCTATAGGATTTTTGCCAATAGTTTTCTATAGGATTTTTGCCAATAGTTTTCTATAGAAAAATCTATAGAATTCTTTAGAAAACAATAGAAAAATCTATAAAATTATATAGAAAACTTTAGGACACACAAAATCTATAGAAAATTCTGTAGAATGCTATAGAAAACTGCAAAATTCTATAGAATTCTACAGAATTCTATAGAAATCTATAGAAAATCTATATAGTTTTCTATAGAATTTTTGCCAAGGGTATATATATAACCAGTTTCATCAGCATGTAAACGACTCGAGCGCACGTGGTCTAGACTAGATCGAGTGGGTAGACTTTGCTCTACTGACTATAGTCCTAGGCTATCCGTCCGTGTGAACACAGCATCAAGAATGACACATCAGATGTCTGATGGGAGTCATAGCATAGGACCGTCACCATGTCCATGTCCATGATGGGTGCAACGACAACGTCCAACCATGACTCTAACGCAGAAGGGGTGCATGTAGAAATACTTTAGTCCAGTGCAAATGGTAATCTCAATATCATTCGGAACTTACCATCACCTACTTACGCTACAATACAACATTTGACCACGGCTTCGCTTTTCCGGATACAAATGTTGCCAAGGCACTGCTTGTAATGCTATCTGCGTTGCGATTGGTTGCTGGAAGTAAACATGCGTCACGTGACCTGGCAGGCGGGAGCGTCGTTGACACCGCCCAGCACGCGCGCAAAGTGATCTGAGCGAACTGACCTGCTTCACGGTGATCTCGGACTTTCGCGATCTCGGACTAAGTGATCTCGGACTGTTTCGGTGATCTCGGCCAGTGTGCGGCAGTGATCTCGGACTGTTTCGGTGATCTCGGACTAAGTGATCTCGGACTGTTTCGGTGATCTCGGACTAAGTGATCTCGGACTGTTTCGGTGAACTTATTGAGCCTGCAATGCAATAAAAATGTTTGTTTGAGTGGATTCTGTTTGATAGTCTTCTTCTAAGAACCAGGTTTTACGTAGTTTAATTTTTGGCATTATAACAACACAACTGAGTTATTAATGCAATATACATTAATTAAAAAGGTAGAATGCGTGGTAATTTAATTGTTTCGCAATAGTCCTTTTCTTATTGTTTATATTTGATTTGTGTCCTTAGGGAAGGTGCGAACGTAATCGACTTCCAATTGTTGCTGAGCTATATTGAGCACATATTTTCGTTTGTCTTTGATTTATGGGCTGTGTGAACGTGTTTTGAGGCACGCCATAGTAATCGGCTGTCTACTCGTGCATTGCGTTATTGAGCAGATTCCTCCTTTCATGTTTTTTCTTTGATTTGTTGAGACGCATGGAAACAATGTACGGCAATTGACTTAACACCCTTAATGTTGTTTATTGTTTCACAGAGCCGTTACCTTAAAAGGTATAATCAAAAATATGCAATGCATAAAGAATCTGTGACGATCAGTCGTTATTTCGTTTCGTTCTTCATGTTGCAAAAATATGCAATGCAATGCAATAAAGAAGTTGTAACGATCAGTCGTTATTTCGTTCTTATTTATTGACTATTGATAAATCTCCAAGTGTTATCATTGAACTTATTGAGCCTGCAATGCAATAAAAATGTTATAACGATCCGCCAAGTTTTGAGCAAGGAACCAATCTGTTTGAGTGGATTCTGTTTGATAGTCTTCTTCTAAGAACCAGGTTTTACGTAGTTTAATTGTTGGCATTATAACAACACAACTGAGTTATTAATGCAATATACATTAATTAAAAACATATGCCATAATTTGTATTAGTTTAACTCTTGTGTTATAATTACGTTGCATATATACCCACAGTAATATCATACAAAATATAATATAGTAATAAAAAACGTGCCCATGATTATTTTGACGATTTATTTCAGCTTTTGCATGGACAGCTGGAGTCCACCCGAAAGTCGGAGACGCACGACAACACGGCAACTGATGATCATCCTGACGAATCGCACACGGCCATGCAGGTACAACCAATAAATGCTGATACTAATGTTACAATTAATAATCCCACAATACAGCCAATTGTAATAGGTAAACATTTCTAATACGCCAGTGGTACTGATGTGGATTTTTGCTTTCTTTAAGAATACGACATCCATAGACGTGACGTTGCCGCCACTGCACGAACCCATGGTCGTTGAAGAGGACTCGATCGCAGACGTCACGCCCCAGGTACACGAGTACAGCAACGTGGACAACGGCCCGACCTATGAACTTGTTGATGACTCGTCCATCAGAGGAAAGAATAAGTTATACTGCAACTTAGGATTTTCCTACACCGTCAAGACCAGGAATGGTAAGAAATTGTCCAGTGTGTGCGTGTGTGTGGATCGCATGTGGAAACAGGGCCATCAAGAATAGCATGTCTGTAAGAATGTATAAAGAATAAATATGCGTTTTGCTTTTGCAGTGAAAACGACGATATGGCGGTGTAGTATCCGCAACGCCCGCACCAACTGCAACGCGACAGTTAAGCAGGTTGGCAGTACATTCACCCCTGGGGTGCGTGATCACGTACACTCTCCTGCCCCCGGTTGCGCAGTCGCAGCGCAGATCTGCAAGACGATCAAAGACGAGGCGAAGAATAACATTTTCCGGTAATTCAATTCTGTAATAATATTCTTAGCGGCAAGCTACATTTTATGTACAGTGTAATCTGTTCCACATAAGCAATCCCCAACACTGCTAAGTGTCCAACCGGCCTCACGCTGACAATTAAAGTAGGTGAGCCAACTTAGACAGTTGTTATAATGCATGGGAAGCGTTACAACAAAGGGTAGACCACTTGAGTACTCGAGTGGTTCGTTCCGCATTGAAGGGTTTCTAAGAAATCTATAGCGACCGGAGATCTAAAGCACACTTCAATGTTAAGCGTTGATTAACTAACATATAGTTCATGTTTTAGTCCAGCTAGCCGCATCGCGACTGATGTCGTTCGACGACACCTTGGGCCGGCGCCGTGTCCCACTCTGCCCGGCATGGAGAATCTGGCGCGCAACGGCAACTATGCAAGGCAAAAGGCACGCCCTCAAGATCCAACCAATCTCGACTTCTCGCTACAGGAGCAGCATGTCGCGGATGGATTCCTGCAGCGCGATATACACGTAAAGTTTTTATATGGTTATTTACTTAGGCCTACTTTTTAGAGTTTACAGTTAAGGTCATAAATGCTCGTTTCTAAGAAGTATTTCTATATATGTATGAGGGTGATGACGGTGGTGGTGTGCGTGCGTGCGTGCGTGTGCGTGCGTGCGTGCGTGCGCGTGCGCGTGCGCGTGCGCGTGCGTGCGTGCGTGCGTGCGTGCGTGCGTGCGTGTGTGTGTGTGTGTGTGTGTGTGTGTGTGTGTGTATCCATGCCTAATGCATAATCTTACTTGTGTATTCACCTGTTCCAGATTGATGACCAGCGACACGTTGTGCTGGCCACTGCCAAGCAGTTAACGTTGCTGCAACAAGCTAAGAGATGGTACGCGGACGGGACCTTTAAGGTAGTCCGGGACCCTTTCGCCCAGCTATGGTCCCTTCATGCGTTTGTCAGAGAGGGTGCACACATGAAACAAGTGCCCCTTCTATTCTGCCTGATGTCCAGACGCAGAACTAAGGATTATGAGGCTGTCTTGAAGACAGTCCTGGAAATACTCCCAGGTGAGGGTCTATTATAACGACGGTTAATTGTATTGTGAAAAGATAAAAATATTACGGCATTTCTGATGTTTCGTACACTTATAACGCATATTCAATAATGATTAAATGACTGGGCCAAGTGGTAAGAGAAATCGTGATGGATCATCAAAAAACATCGTTTCGCGGTATATATTAACCATTATGAAAACAGTCAGTGAAAATATAATAATATTATTCATTAATGATTAAATGACTATGCATGCAGGTACCCCAGAAGTAAAGGAGCTGGTCATGGACTTTGAGCGGGCTGCATGGCGTGCAGCGGCACATGTGATGCCCCAGGTGGAACGTAAGGGGTGTGCGTTCCACTGGGGACAAGCTGTGTGGCGGAAGGCCCAGGACGTCGGCCTTAGACAGGCCTATTTGGATGACAACACGACCCACATTTTCATCAGAAAACTAATGGCGCTGCCCTTGTTGCCGGCTGAGGCAGTGACGCCGGTTTTCCGGGTCTTGGAGAAAAAGGCCAGAACACCTCAACTCCAAATGCTAGGTACTGTTTTGTCACAATATATAGTTGCAGTGACAATTTTTTGAAAAAGTTATTGCTTGATAAGTTGCCTGTTATGATAACAATAGTAATATTGATCCAGTAATGCTCGCTAATAGATATGCTGACAGATAACAGTAACGAAATAAAAAACATCGAAAACATGTCTATATTTTTACTCCTATGTTTTGGACTAATTTAACACTAATGGAAATCATAATGGAATATAGTGATAAAACGAACTGCTGAAGAATGTTTTTGGTATAGAACATTTCCGAATAATGTATGTATGGTACACATTGTGTATATGATTACGTTATTGTGTTTAGTGACCTACATCAACGACACTTGGGTCGATAGTCGAATGTGGCCCCCGACCAGCTGGTCCGTCTTCGGACAGAGCAAATAATGACGTTGAAGGGTGGCATCACGGCTTCAACGGAAGAGCGAAGCCGATGATGCCGTTCTATCAACTGACGACCCAGTTGTTTGAAGAAGCTGACCAGGTGAGCAATCCGTGCTGCATACGATATATAACGCTACCTATATAACAAGTATTTCCTCCGGCGGCTTGCTCTGCAATAGTCTGCGGCTGTACAAGCTCTGCGGCTGTAACATATTTGGATGTTGATTGTAAATATGTACACGTATTTGTTGTACTGCACAAGCACAACCGTTTAATATATACTTATGGAATTAATAAAAATGATCGAAAATATCGGTTTAATAAAATGTAGCGACTAAACAATTTGCTTGAAAATGTGTGATCGCGATGGCATGTACTACTCGCTACTGTTGTGTTCAGCTTATGTTATAAATAAGAGTTACATGTGTTTCAGATCGAACTCACCCTGCGGTTGGTATCAGAAGGCAAGCTGCGAAGATACCAAAAAAAGACATATCGTGACCTGCAAGGAAAGGTGGCCCTCCAGTGGGACTTGTTCAGAGCGGGCGAGAAGACCGCAATGCAGATGCTCAAGGCATTTGCCAGATTGATTTAACAAGATTTAACAAGATTGCCACCTAGAGAATCAACTCAAGATGGCAGGTGGACAAGGAAGCCCTCTGGCTTATCGAGAGTCCAACCTATCTATCTAAATGTACCCCGCCCTTCTTAGGTACATGTCAATTTTATTTTTGAACATATTAACACTACTAGCACTTACACAATCAGCCGATAATCTGTTCCATTCATTTACTGTTCTTTGTGAAAATGAAAATTTTCTAATATCTAATCTACATTGCTTCTTTGCTAATGTAACTCCATGTCCTCTAGTCCTTCTCTCTTCCTTGACTGAGAAAAAAAATATTTCTGTCAATATTTTCATACCCATTCAATATTTTAAAAACTTCTATCTGATCTCCTCGCAGTCTCCTGGTTTCTAGTGTTGTTAATCCACATTCTTTTAGACGCATTTCATAACTAATATTCCTGAGTTTTTGTATCATTTTGGTTGCTCTTCTTTGTACTCTTTCTAGTATATCAATATCCTTCTTGCGATATGGCCTCCATGCCTGTATGCAATATTCTAAATGAGGCCTAACTATTGTTTGGTACAGTGGTATTATTAGTTCTTTTTCCTTGTGCACTATATTTCGCCTAATTAATCCAAGAATTTGGTTTCCCTTCGCTGCTGCAATTGCACACTGTTCCGTTACCTTCATATCAGCACTAATAGTTAACCCTAAGTCCTTTTCCTTTACGGTAGTATTTAGTACAGTATCACCCATTGTATATTGTGCATCTTCATTCCCATGTCCTGTGTGGAGGCACTTACACTTCCCATAATTAAACAGCATTTGCCACTTCTCAGACCATTCGGTCAACTTATTTAGATCATCTTGTAATTGCTGTCTATCTGTATCACTTTTTATTTTTCTGAACACTTTTGTATCATCCGCAAACTTCAACACCTTGCTTGTTATATCATCATCCAAATCATTGATATATATTAAGAACAAAATAGGTCCCAATACTGATCCCTGCGGTACTCCACTCAAAACCGATTTCCAGTTTGAAACCTCCCCATCAACTACTACTCTTTGTCTTCTATCAATAAGCCATTTTTCTATCCAGTTAATCATAACATTGCCTATGCCATGGGCCTTCAGTTTAAGTAGTAATCTTTGATGTGGCAATTTGTCAAAAGCTTTTTTAAAATCTAATATATTATATCTACTGGTGATCCCTCATCTACCCACTTTGTGACATCTTCCAAAAAACATAAGATATTTGTTAAGCATGACCTCGCTTTTAGAAACCCATGTTGAGATGGGTTAATCAAGTTATTTTTAACAAGAAAATAAACCAAGTGCTCTTTAATTAGTCTTTCTAATAGTTTACAAATCACCGATGTTAAACTCACTGGTCTATAGTTCTCTGACTTGCTTCTTGATCCTTTTTTAAATAATGGTATGATGTTTGCTTCTTTCCATTCTAACGGAACTACTCCTTCCTCTAATGCCAAATTGAACACTGTTGCAAGTGGTGTGCTAATTTGTTCTACAATTTCCAGTAGTAATTTGGGAGGAATCCCATCCACTCCAGGTGACTTATTATCCTTCATGTCCCTTATTTTCTTAGCTACCATTTTTGGTGTTACAATTAGTTGTCCTAAATAGTCTGACTCTCTCCCTTCGAATTTAGTCTCTGGTACTGGTAATGCACTAATATCTTCCCTGGTAAATACCGAACTAAAGTATTCATTTAGGTTTTCTGCCATTAAGAATCCCTCTGTTATTATTTTTCCATCACTATCTTCTAGAGGTCCGACCTTATCCTGAACTTTCTGTTTACTTCGAACATACGCATAAAAACTCTTGCTGTCATGTTTTATATTAAAAGCTAATTTTTGTTCATAGCTTCTCTTTGAATTTCTAATTTCAGCTGTAGCTTGGTTAAGTGCTTCTTTATAAATGGCATAGTCTTCTTCACTTCCATTATGTCTATATGTCTTCCACATCATTTGCTTGTATTTGATTTTTCTAATGGCTTCTTTTGATAAGTGTTTCTTTTTTGACCGTTTCCCTTGTTTTTTCAAGGGGACACATTTTTCGACAATGCAGTCAATTTCACTCTTTAAGATATTCCAACATTCTTTTGCTGTCTTATTCTCCAGTGTGTTATTCCAGTCTATCTTTGCTAAATATTTCCTCATGTCCTTATATCTTCCTTTGTGAAATTTTTTCCTGTACCGTATTTTTCGATTCTGTTCTGCTTTTACTTTGATGATAAAATATATCTGGTTGTGATCACTACATCCCAGTGGCTCACATATCCTGACATTATCAATACATTCCTTCTGTGAGCTCAACACTATGTCCAACACGTTCTCACCCCTTGTTGGTTCTAACACATGTTGAATAAGGAAACTGTCTTGTACTAAATTAAAAAACTTTTGATCTTCACTCCCAGTACTCTGTAGAGATTTCCACTGTATACGCCCATGGTTAAAATCCCCCATAATTATACAGTCCCGTTTACTGACTTCCTTTATAGCGTTTTGTATTTTCTCATTATCTTCTGTGTTTATGTTTGGACTTCAATAAACTAACCCAACAGTTAACGTTGAGTTTCCTGAAACGATATTACACCAGACAACTTCTTCACATTCTGCTTCTTTTTCTAATTTTATTTCGTAAGCCTGGATGGATTCTTTAATATATAAAATAACGCCACCTCCCCTTCTCCCTATTCTATCTTTCCTAAACATGACATATCCTGTCATTCCTAATTCGGCATCTGATATGTCGGGGGTGGCCCAAGATTCAGTTATACCTATTATGTGAGGGTCAGTATCTTCTACCATAATGTTTAGTTCATTTCTTTTGTTTACTATGCTCCTTGCATTTAAACAAACACATTTATAACCAAATGTGGTAGAGTTTTCCAGACTGTTCTTTGCCGTTTTCTTTGTGCTGTCCTTATATGTGCCTCCAGTATTTGGCTTCTCTGTGAATCCCCCCTGCGAATCTAGTTTAAATAACTGAAACCTGTTCCCCTGTCCATAGATCGAAGCAAGTTCTCGGAGAAAACTGCTGCGCCCTTTCCGCTTAGATGGAGGCCATCTCTCATATACATATCTTCTTTTCCCACAAAGTATCCCCACAAATCTACAAATCCAACTCCTTCTTCTTCTTCGCACATCTGCTCTACTAGAACGTTGATTGCCATCCTCTTGCAGTTTCTATAGGCTACACCCCTTCCTCCCATCACTGGCAAAATTCATGAGAGAATAATCTGCTCAACTCTTGTCTTCTTCAGCTTCCCTACCAACTGTCTGTATCTTTGCACTATTCTAGTTGTCCCCTCCTTGTCTGCATTGTTCGTCCCTACATGTACTAATATAGATCCTCCCTGGCCATGCCCCAACACGTTCCATACCCTTTCTGTCACATTCTCTATCCGAGAGCCCGGAAGACAAACAACAACATCTTCGCCTTTGTTTAAAGTCTTGTCTGTCTTTCTCAAAATTGAGTCGCCCATAAACACCCTTTCTGTTCTCGATGCCCCCTCAATCACTGCCTCAGAGTAGATTGTACGGCCCGGTCATGCACTGATCGAGTGCAAGATCACACATGTGGAATGTTTTTAATAAAACATAATCTTTCTACATTATGCTTTATGTCTTCTGTGAATTAGCCTCGAATCGTAGACATATATAGTACCATACGATAGGCAACGGTCCGGCCTTAATATTTCAGAGGTGAAACTCACCAAAACACATACTTAGATTATCAGTGCTTTTCTACAGTTTAGAAATGTTTTAATTAAACTGTATTACATTGGCGCACTCCTGTCTTGGAATTAGTTAGCCGTCGCATAAATGTACGATAAACACAACCATTCGTTTGTGTTAAACGTCAAAAATAAAGACGACGACATGTACACGCAAGAGCTAGCGTAAGAGGCTGCACACCCTAAACGCTTGATGATTACCCGTGAGATTCTGATCCTTCTGAGAGAAAATCTTTAAAATGTAAACTCATGCAACCAACAACTTAACACAGTATGTTGAACAAAAACGCTGGGCAACATCATGAATATAGGCCGAGATCACCGAAACAGTCCGAGATCACTTAGTCCGAGATCACCGAAACAGTCCGAGATCACTTAGTCCGAGATCACCGAAACAGTCCGAGATCACTTAGTCCGAGATCGCGAAAGTCCGAGATCACCGGGTACCACTGACCTATATAAAACATCACGCGCTGTTTTTCTGCCGCATACAAGATAGTCAGAATCTAGGTAGAAAACTGTATTAATAGAATGAGAGGGTAAATGGCCGAAATACAATATTACCAATAATTGATAAATAGACAATAATATGTCTATTGGTAGGTAGACATTTAAAAATAATAAGACAATACAAAACGCAGTAATTATGTCCTTTTATGATCTGGATAATCACTAATATTCTTAACTGGATTTAAGAGTCGATCAGGTTGAATTAGTTGTAATACTTATAATATGTTAACTCTTAAATGTAATACATTTAGTGTTGGCTAATAACATATAGTACGTATAGCATGCTAATTTAATTAACTCGACTAACCATACGTTACATTTCGATAACAGCTAGCTTGCCCCTTACAAAAAAATACCATTCAAATACCATTGAATGGTACTACGGGGTATAATGGCCAATGGTATTTGAATGGTATCTGAATGGTATCTGAATGGTTTTTTTAATGGTATTTTGGATTCTGTGTACCGTTCAGTGGTATTGAATGGTATCTTAAATTACCGTTGAGAGTACCACTGAGTCCTGCTGACATATCATTGAATGGTCCAATGGTACTCAATGGTATTCAGTGGTATTCAATGTTATTCAATTCATTGGCTCTTTTTTGTAAGGGGCATTCAGTAATCATGAAGTAAATATTACTTATGCAATGTTTACAACCACATGAAACATCAATCAACCCATCAATCAATCACTTTATTGTCCTTAAAAAGGATATGCATTGTACAACTCATGATTTACAATATATGGGATGGTCACAACAAAATGCAAGTGAATTCCAGATGTATCAACTATAAGAACAGTTCAACCGGTTGACAACAATATGAATAATTTAGCATTCAACATTCTAATGGCCAGAGGCTCAAAACTCCTGCTATAGCGAGATGTTTTACATGTTATACAACGGTATCTCCTTTGAGACGGAAGTACGTACATGGAAGAACGTAGAGAGCGGGTGATCAGACTCAGTAGCGACAGCACGAGCTTTCTTCAAAATTGCATGGTCGATTATTTCGGAGAGCATTGGTGTAGGTAAGCCAATGATCTTGGCGGAAACGTGTGAGATTTTCAGAAGCCTGTTACGGTTTTCACCGAAAGGCCAGGATTGTAACAAATGCTGCAGTAGGTTATGGGAGGCTCAATTATGCTACGGTAAAGACGTAGAAGAAGTAGTGGATCAACGTAGAAAGCTCGTAACTTTCGAAGAACGTGCAGTCGCTGCTGAGACTTTTTCTGCAACGCTGTAACATGCTTTTTAAATTACAATTTTTCATCTAAGATAACACCGAGGTACTTGAAAGAATCAACCTGTTCCACAGGTTCACCATTGATGACAATAGGACTATTGACAGTTCTATTTTGACGGAAGTCAATGCACATTTATTTGGTTTTGGAAACATTCAGATGTAGAAAAGTGTTTCTGCACCAACTCGAGAAACGTACCACTGAAGAAACTCAAAAGAGCGAGCATGGCTGTATCATCAGAAAACCCTCACATATTGGGTAGATGGATCCACACTCAGACAGTCATTTAATTGTATACAAAGTGTACACAAATGGGCTCAGGACACAACCCTGAGGCGCACCTGTGTTACTAACAATCACTGGTGACTTGACAATCAACCATCAATAAATATAGAAGCAGTCTAGCTTAAAGCATTAAACGTCATTTTTTATTTGTCAATTGAAAAATGACCATATTTTCTGGACAAC
>OZ024860.1:51936857-52024357 GCA_964017155.1 Oasisia sp. SBJ-2009 | reverse complement strand
GCACCGGCACCGGCACCGGCACCGGCACCGCCACCGCCACCGCCACCGCCACCGCCACCGCCACCGCCACCGCCACCGCCACCGCCACCGCCACCGCCACCGCCACCGCCACCGCCACCGCCACCGCCACCGCCACCGCCACCGCCACCGCCACCGCCACCGCCACCGCCACCGCCACCGCCACCGCCACCGCCACCGCCACCGCCACCGCCACCGCCACCGCCACCGCCACCGCCACCGCCACCGCCACCGCCACCGCCACCGCCACCGCCACCGCCACCGCCACCGCCACCGCCACCGCCACCGCCACCGCCACCGCCACCGCCACCGTATTGAAGTAATTAATTCATTGTGACTTTTATTTATTTGCATTAGATGGAGTTAACAATTGTGTGTGGTTATAAGTTTCACGGTTCATTACCTTATTGCAGTGTGTAAATGTGAGTTTAACGTCACCGTCAGCGTGGACAGTTTGTGACGATTGTATTCGCTGAATTGTGTAATGACTTATATTGATATGTCGTCATGTATTTGTACTGAAAATGTAATTTCTATCTACGCGTTGCCGTAGTGTGATTTAGACAGTGCGTGAGTACGTGTGAGCTAGCGTGTGTATGTGCGGGTGTCACGTCCTACTTCTGTGATAATCTGTACCTAAAAATCCCTATGGATTAACGCCGAGGCGATCGACCGAGCTGTAGTTGGATCTTTTCAAGCCGTTCTTGGAAAATGCAATTACAGTCGTTCTGTGGCCCGTTGTGTGTATTAAGTGTCGGCCTCAATGCAGTGACCGACTGTACAGGTGTGTCTTTGTGGGACTGAATACAACGACACCTGACAGCCGTCCTCCGTGTGTCACTGGCAGGACACTGGGCGACATTCAATGTTTACAGACGAGATCAACATTTACAGGCGAGACAAGAGACAACGGTCTCGCGACAAGCAGCAAATAGATGAACACTCTTGCAAGGTTGCCTCTAGCCGGTCAAAACCTGTTTTGACCACTTAGCGGTACACCAAGGTTAAACCCTGTCAGTTAACATCTGGCCAAATTATATTATTAATATTGAAATGAAACTAATCCAACATACACCAAACTGCTCTTAGCTGATACGGTAATTTTACCAAGTGATCGATAGAAGGTAACATATAGTGCCCCTATAGCCCCCTAACCCCCGGGGGCTAATGGGATTAACAGGGGGCTATATAGTTGTCCTCCTAATCATTTGACCATCGTTACGTGACTGTTCCATTCAGTCGTCTGTCCCATCTATGTCTTAGGTGCCTGATTTTAAATAAGAAAAATAGACATACGTACGTCTGGTGCACATTCAAAAGATACTGGGCTATTTTGATTGGATGGAAATCGTAAAACCCATTTTTTTCATTAAATGGCAATATATAATCAAAACTTAGCCTTAGACATCAATATTGTTATGAGAACACTACACTTCTATTGCACTGCGTTCGGTTGAGTACTTAAGTGTCTGTGTTGATACCAATAAAAGGAGTTCTTGAGACACCGCGTGTGGACCATGCGTGTCTTGTGACGATCTCCTACCTCGCTGTCGTACAGGAGGACCCGTGCTGTGGACGTGGTCCATGGTCCGCTGTCATACAGGAGGACCCGTGCTGTGGACGTGGTCCATGGTCCGCTGTCATACAGGAGGATCCGTGCTGTGGACGTGGTCCATGGTCCGCTGTCGTACAGAAGGACCCGTGCTGTGGACGTGGTCCATGGTCTGCTGTCGAACAGGAGGACCTGTGCTGTGGACGTGGTCCATGGTCCGCTGTCGTACAGGAGGACCCGTGCTGTGGACGTTGGTCCATGGTCCGCTGTCGTAGAGGAGGACCCGTGCTTTGGACGTGGTCCATGGTCCGCTGTCGCACAGGAGGACCCGTTCTGTGAACGAGGTCCATGGTCAGCTGTCATACAGGAGGACCCGTGCTTTGGACGTGGTCCATGGTCCGCTGTCGAAGAGGAGGACCCGTGCTGTGGACGTGGTCCATGGTCCGCTGTCGTACAGGAGAACCGTGCTGTGGACGTGGTCCATGCATGGCCCGCTGTCGTACAGGAGGATTTGTTTCAGAACAAACGCATAGTCAGTTTTATATGAGAAACGCCTGGATTAACTTAGAACGCGGCAAAGAAAACGACGCCAAATTAACACTGTTGAAAAAACGTCGAAAGACTAATTTAAGTACTATTTCAGTTTTACGGAGCAGGGAAGATTGGGACCGAACCACTATTCATGGGGATGTTAGTTTAAGTTACGGTTATAATATAGGATCAGGTTTAGGTTTAGGATTAGCGTCAGGGTTAGGGTCAGGTTTAGGTTTAGGGTTAGGGTCAGGGTAATACGTTTTATACAAGTCAAGTTGGGCTGCCATTGCAGCGGCGACAACCTTACATCCCTGTAATATCAAATCAATGTAGGTGTCCGCGTCAGCGATCATAGCACTCGATCCAAGCCACGCAGTCGTTTGTCACATAAACATCCCATTACAAAATAATTTCTTCAGTATGATGCACACTATTCAAAAGACTTTATTGAAATAGATCGCTCTGTAGCAAGACTTCCTAGATGATTAAAAGTTTGCGTAACTTCGCCGAGAAGAAGCTAAAAGATGCTGACACCTGACGGCGCCTGGGTAAACGAGGCTAAATTGTAGTTCCTTTGAAGTTTGCGGCGTGGATAGGTCGGAGAGTGCGTATAATTACAGCGTTCTTACTTTGGTGGTGAAACTATTCAAAATATGTGGACATATAATCGGGTAAGTATCATTATAACACATAAATAGTATTCGTATCTAAATAAACATTAAGGCATAGATTTGCGTTAAACGATAGTCAGTGAGATGGCAGTTCGGAGTGCCGCTGCCGCAGTGCATCGTGGGTAATGTCATAGGTCAGTCGACATAAACAAATCACACGTGCCTGAGTTTTATAGGGGGGGGGGGGGGGGTAACTCTATAAGCTATTTGCTTAAAGAGATATGTCAAGACTGAATAGATGACATGAAAGAGGAATAAGTCAACTGTCTATCTGTACCACTGACACATGTCTGTCACTAGCTGTCCTCAAAGGAAAGTCCAAGATGCATCAGGATTTATGACAGGCTTACAGGAAGTGTGACTGGGCATGCCTTTGATCTGATATTGGCCTGTAAGCTCTGTGAGGAGACAGCAATCATTGTTCCATTCTTCTGAGCAAGTATACTAATTGGGCTGTGTAATAGCATTAAATTTGACAAGTTGTGTTACCTCACTTTTCTGAAATCCCCATTTTAAAGTGAAATATGGACATTATTGTGTAGGGTAGGAGTGACATAACTGTTTTGAGTAAATTTTTACTTCGCCATATGGTAACAATAGACTATGCATGATTTTCTTGCAGATTATATGCTTAGCTGTCACAGACATATTCTCTATGCATATAATACGCAAGCTATCAGTTACAGTGTGGTCAGCACCATAAGAGGCATTTAATTGTTTTTTAAATATTGGCCCATAAAATAACGCACTTATAAAGTGAGTAAAAAATACCAGATTAAGGGATGACATTGATTTGTTGGCCCCCTGCATGATATATGTGTAGGTTTCAAAAGAGCCTAGGTACAGTTTCCTTATAATCTGACAAAACGTTACCATGGCCGCCAATGGGAAAATCAACAGTGCTCTGTGCCCTAATAACTGGGTTAGGAAGCTCCATGGCAACAGAAATGCTAGGTGCCATTTTTGCATGTCATATGATGTTGCTGCTGCACAGGTCTGTGAGAAATGTAGTTTTGTCCACAAATGGTCTCTGTTATGTGTGGAAAAGTTGTAGAAATTTAAATATATGCCAAATATGGTGCTAGTAATTGTATGCTTTTACACAGGTTACACAAAGTTGTGATAGCTGGCACATTGTGTCAGCTATTATGTAAAAAAAAAGAATCATTCATGCTGACTCTAGTCTAGTTTAGTCTAGAAAAGACTCAATGCATGCCACCTATCAACTATATTAGTTTGGAATGACACTGTGTTGGTAAAAACAGGAGTTACTGTTTGCATCGGGACACATGCTTTGACCATGGACAATTTGCAGACTACTTATTAAAACTGGACATTGAAATGATCCTGAAGTCAAACTTACTATTTTAAATGGTGTAGAATGCTTTGGACTGTATGTAGTGAAGAGACTGATGTCATTTCAACGTTGAAAATGACATTTTTATGTTGTTGGAGGTTCCCTGCATGCATGACTCAGATGTAATGCTCTTAACTGCATAGGCCAGGTAACTCAGCCATTCTTTGGTTGTGGTCGCAAGTATTGGTATGTCTCGAAGGTTGTTCATGCATTTTGGAAACGGTTGTACTGTATATTGAGTGTACAGACGCATTTCATTGAAATGTGCATGTGCATGTATGTGCACACACATATGCGTGTGTGTATGTGCACGCACACATGCATGCATGCACCTCCCCTCCCTCCCCACACACACTCTGGCTGGGTTTGTGTAGTCATTATTTACCTTCAGTAGCTGTGTTAGTCGTCATCCAACTGTGTTGAAAGCAGTGAGTAAGGAGGCTCACCAAGTTGTTCAAATTGTATATGTTTCTCCTCTTTATCACAGGTATCACTGCTAATATGAAATATACCTATTAGGCCTTGTATTTTCTGCTGTATCGATGTATGATAAAATATGTTCTACTTAATTAACATTTCAATGCCAGTTGTTATAAGCAATGTGCATATTGCCCATGTCCAAAGTTACTATCATTGTCATTGACACAGTATGGTTCCAATATAATATTTTATTCTCTCACACATAAAGTGTTATGTCATAGGTTCATGATATGGTTGGCTTTTTTCTGCAACCACCAATGTTAAGTCTTGAGTCCACCACACTACAGAATGCATTCCCAATGCTTATTTTTTGCATCCTTCATTGCACCAAATGCAGACTAAGTCCAATGAATATTGTCACTGAATATCATAATACGACTTTTAGGAGCCAAGGCCAACTTGTCAGTCTAAAATCCTCATGAAGAGTGCCTGGATGGTCAGATTTTTCTGGGGGGTGGGGTAACTCTATAAGCTATGTATTATTTGCTTAAAGAGATATGTCAAGACTGAAAAGATGACATGAAAGAGGAATAAGTCAACTGTCTATCTTTATCGCTGACACATGTCTGTCACTAGTTGTCCTCAAAGGAAAGTCCAAGATGCATCACGATTTATGACAGGCGTACAGGAAGTGTGACTGGGCATGCCTTTGATCTGATATTAGCCTGTAAGCTCTGTGAGGAGACAGCAATCATTGTTCCATTGTTCTGAGCAAGTATACTAATTGGGCTGTGTAATAGCATTAAATTTGACAAGTTGTGTTACCTCACTTTTCTGAAATCCCCATTTTAAAGTGAAATATGGACATTATTGTGTAGGGTAGGAGTGACATAACTGTTACTTGTACATTTTTATTTCACCATATGGTAACAACAGACTATACAGGATTTTCTTGCAGATTATATGGTTAGCTGTCACAGACATATTCTCTATGTTAATAATATGCAAGCTGTCAATTACAGTGTGGTCATCACCACAAGAGGCATTTAATTGTTTTTTAAATATTGTCCCATAAAATAACGCACGAGTGGTAACTTATAAAGTGAGTAAAAAAATACCAGATCAAGGGATGACATTGATTTGTTGGCCTCCTGCATGATATATGTGTAGCTTTCAAAAGAGCCTAAATTAAATGTTTTTAAAAAAAATTCAAAATTCCTAATATATTAGGGGTCAGAGCACAGTTAGACTTCCTGGTCTAACCCATACGAATGTAGCACCTTAATAATTGTGTCCAATGAGATTTTGAAAAATTTGTTTTATGTGAAATGAGTACAGTAGGACAGTCATACCAGTAGGTTCAGTGTTGTGATGTATCTGCAGTGCAATGACGCATGTTAGGCAGAGTGTAGTTGGCGTAGTGATTTTTAGCCATATTTTCTTACATTACCCTGCGGATGCAGAAAAGTGTGCTCAGTTTGGTCAATATTGAGGGGCAGAACACATGCATGCATTCTAAAAGAGCCTGAGATATGTTTTTTTTGACGAAAGTTCATCAGCATATCAGTGACATGACTGCAGTGACTGTGTTAAAATTAAGCAATTGTCTCAGGTACAGTTTCCTTATAATCTGACAAAATGTTACCATGGCCGCCAATGGGAAAATCAACAGTGCTCTGTGCCCTAATAACTGGGTTAGGAAGCTCCATGGCAACAGAAATGCTAGGTGCCATTTTTGCATGTCATATGATGTTGCTGCTGCACAGGTGTGTGAGAAATGTAGTTTTGTTCACAAATGGTGTCTGTTATGTGTGGAAAAGTTGTAGAAATTTAAATATATGCCAAATATGGTGCTAGTAATCGTATGCTTTTACACAGGGGACACAAAGTTGTGATGGCTGGCACATTGTGTGAGCTATTTTGTAGAAAAAAAAGAATCATTCATGCTGACTCTAGTCTAGTTTAGTCTAGAAAAGACTCAATGCATGCCACCTGTCAACTATATTAGTTTGGAATGACACTGTGTTGGTAAAAACAGGAGTTACTGTTTGCATCGGGACACATGCTTTGACCATGGACAATTTGCAGACTACTTATTAAAACTGGACATTGAAATGATCCTGAAGTCAAACTTACTATTTTAAATGGTGTAGAATGCTTTGGACTGTATGTAGTGAAGAGACTGATGTCATTTCAACGTTGATGATGACATTTTTATGTTGTTGGGACTTGGAGGTTCCCTGCATGCATGACTCAGATGTAATGCTCTTAACTACTTGTCGTAGAGCGCAGTGGCTCAGGGGTAGAGCTTCGGACTCTCGACTACGAGAACCCGGGTTCGAATCCTGGCTGCGGCGTTAAAACCTTGGGCAAATTTTTTCACTCTACATTGCTCCAGTTCACTCAGCTGTTTAAATGAGTACCTGACTATAGACAGTGGTGGATATGTGTACGAGCAGCCTTCGCGCATTAATTGTAGCATATGGCTGGATGCTTCCCAGAGAAGCCGAGATGGAATTTGAGTGAACAGCTCTGTCAAGGAAGTAAAGCGTAAAGCGCTTTGAGCGGTCCTGAGGACTGGATACTGCGCTATATAAGAACTGCCTTTAATTAATTAAATAACTACATAGGCCAGGTAACTCAACCATTCTTTGATTGTGGTCACAAGTATTGGTATGTCTCGACAAGTTGATCATGCATTTTGGAAAGGGGTGTACTGTATACGAGTGTACAGACGCATTGCATTGAAATGTGCATGTGCATGTATGTGCACACACATATGCGTGTGTGTATGTGCACGCACACATGCATGCATGCACCTCCCCCCCCCCACACACACACTCTGGCTGGGTTTGTGTAGTCATTATTTACCTTCAGTAGCTGTGTTAGTCGTCATCCAACTGTGTTGAAAGCAGTGAGTAAGGAGGCTCACCAAGTTGTCCAAATTGTATATGTTTCTCCTCTTTATCACAGGTATCACTGCTAATATGAAATATACCTTTTAGGCCTTGTATTTTCTGCTGTATCGATGTATGATAAAAATATGTTCTACGTAATTACCATTTCAATGCCAGTTTTTATAAGCAATGTGCATATTGCCCACGTCCAAAGTAACTATCATTGTCATTGACACAGTATGGTTCCAATATAATATTTTATTCTCTCACACATAAAGTGTTATGTCATAGGTTCATGATATGGTTGGCTTTTTTCTGCAACCACCAATGTTAAGTCTTGAGTCCACCACACTACAGAATGCATTCCCAATGCTTATTTTTTGCATCCTTCATTGCACCAAATGCAGACTGAATCCAATGAATATTGTCACTAAATATCATAATACGACTTTTAGGAGCCAAGGCCAACTTGTCAGTCTAAAATCCTCATGAAGAGTGCCTGGATGGTCAGATTTTTATGGGGGGTGGGGCACCTCTATAAGCTATGTATTATTTGCTTAAAGACATGTGTCAAGACTGAATAGATGACATGAAAGAGGAATCAGTCAACTGTCTATCTGTACCACTGACACATGTCTGTCACTAGCTGTCCTCAAAGGAAAGTCCAAGATGCATCAGGATTTATGACAGGCTTACAGGAAGTGTGACTGGGCATGCCTTTGATCTGATATTGGCCTGTAAGCTCTGTGAGGAGACAGCAATCATTGTGCCATTGTTCTGAGCAAGTATACTAATTGCTCTGTGTAATAGTATTAGCATTAAATTTGACAAGTTGTGTTACCCCACTTTTCTGAAATCCCCATTTTAAAGTGAAATATGGACATTATTGTGTAGGGTAGGAGTGAAATAACTGTTTTTTGTAAATTTTTATTTCACCGTATGGTAACAACAGACTATGCATGATTTTCTTGCAGATTATATGGTTAGCTGTCACAGACATATTCTCTATGCATATAATACGCAAGCTGTCAGTTACAGTGTGGTCAGCACCACAAGAGGCATTTAATTGTTTTTTAAATATTGGCCCATAAAATAACGTACGAGTGGTCAGTTATTAAGTGAGTAAAAAAATACCAGATTAAGGGATGACATTGATTTGTTGGCCTCCTGCATGATATAATATATTATGTGTAGCTTTCAAAAGAGCATAAATTAAAGGTTTAAAAAACAAAAACAAATTCCTAATATATTAGGGGTCAGAGCACAGTTAGACTTCCTGGTCTAACCCATAAGAATGTAGCACCTTAATAATTGTGTCCAATGAGATTTTTAAAAATTCGTTTTATGTGAAATGAGTACAGCTCAGTTTGGTCAATATTGAGGGGAAGAACACATGCATACATTTTAAAAGAGCCTGAGATATGCTTTTGTGATGAAATTTCATCAGCATATCAGTGACATGACTGCAGTGACTGTGTTAAAATTGTAAAAAAAATTCTCAGGTCCAGTTTCCTTATAATCTGACAAAACGTTAACATGGCCGCCTATGAGAAAATCAACAGTGCTCTGTGCCCTAATAACTGGGTTAGGAAGCTCCATGGCAACAGAAATGCTAGGTGCCATTTTTGCATGTCGTATGATGTTGCTGCTGCACAGGTGTGTGAGAAATGTAGTTTTGTCCGCAAATGGTCTCTGTTATGTGTGGAAAAGTTGTAGAAATTTTAATATATGCCAAATATGGTGCTAGTAATCGTATGCTTTTGCACAGGGGACACAAAGTTGTGATGGCTGACACATTGTGTGAGCTATTTTGTAGAAAAAAGAATCATTCATGCTGACTCTAGTCTAGTTTAGTCTAGAAAAGACTCAATGCTTGCCACCTATCAACTATATTAGTTTGGAATGACACTGTGTTGGTAAAAACAGGAGTTACTGTTTGCATCGGGACACATGCTTTGACCATGGACAATTTGCAGACTACTTATTAAAACTGGACATTGAAATGATCCTGAAGTCAAACTTACTATTTTAAATGGTGTATAATGCTTTGGACTGTATGTAGTGAAGAGACTGATGTCATTTCAACGTTGATGATGACATTTTTATGTTGTTGGAGGTTCCCTGCATTCATGACTCAGATGTAATGCTCTTAACTGCATAGGCCAGGTAACTCAGCCATTCTTTGGTTGTGGTCGCAAGTATTGGTATGTCTCGACAAGTTGATCATGCATTTTGGAAAGGGCTGTACTGTATATGAGTGTACAGACGCATTGCATTGAAATGTGCATGTGCATGTACGTGCACACACATATGCGTGTATGTATGTGCACGCACACATGCATGCATGCACCTCCCCCCCCCACACACACACTCTGGCTGGGTTTGTGTAGTCATTATTTACCTTCAGTAGCTGTGTTAGTCGTCATCCAACTGTGTTGAAAGCAGTGAGTAAGGAGGCTCACCAAGTTGTCCAAATTGTATTTGTTTCTCCTCTTTATCACAGGTATCACTGCTAATATGAAATATACCTTTTAGGCCTTGTATTTTCTGCTGTATCGATGTATGATAAAAATATGTTCTACGTAATTACCATTTCAATGCCAGTTGTTATAAGCAATGTGCATATTGTCCATGTCCAAAGTAACTATCATTGTCATTGACACAGTATGGTTCCAATATAATATTTTATTCTCTCACACATAAAGTGTTATGTCGTAGGTTCATGATATGGTTCGTTTTTTTCTGAAACCACCAATGTTAAGTCTTGAGTCCACCACACTACAAAATGCATTCCCAATGCTTATTTTTTGCATCCTTCATTGCACCAAATGCAGACTAAGTCCAATGAATATTGTCACTGAATATCATAATACGACTTTTAGGAGCCAAGGCCAACTTGTCAGTCTAAAATCCTCATGAAGAGTGCCTGGATGGTCAGATTTGTATGAGGGGTGGGGGAACTCTATAAGCTATGTATTATTTGCTTAAAGACATGTGTCAAGACTGAATAGATGACATGAAAGAGGAATCAGTCAACTGTCTATCTGTACCACTGACACATGTCTGTCACTAGCTGTCCTCAAAGGAAAGTCCAAGATGCATCAGGATTTATGACAGGCTTACAGGAAATGTGACTGGGCATGCCTTTGATCTGATATTGGCCTGTAAGCTCTGCACATGAGGAGACAGCAATCATTGTGCCATTGTTCTGAGCAAGTATACTAATTGCTCTGTGTAATAGTAATAGCATTAAATTTGACAAGTTGTGTTACCTCACTTTTCTGAAATCCCCATTTTAAGGTGAAATATGGACATTATTGTGTAGGGTAGGAGTGACATAACTGTTTTTTGTAAATTTTTATTTCACCATATGGTAACAACAGACTATGCATGATTTTCTTGCAGATTATATGGTTAGCTGTCACAGACATATTCTCTATGCATATAATACGCAAGCTGTCAGTTACAGTGTGGTTAGCACCATAAGAGGCATTTAATTGTTTTTTTAAATATTGGCCCATAAAATAACGCACGAGTGGTCCATAAAAAAGTGAGTAAAAAATACCAGATTAAGGGATGACATTGATTTGTTGGCCTCCTGCATGATATAATATATTATGTGTAGCTTTCAAAAGAGCATAAATTAAAGGTTTAAAAAACAAAAACAAATTCCTAATATATTAGGGGTCAGAGCACAGTTAGACTTCCTGGTCTAACCCATAAGAATGTAGCACCTTAATAATTGTGTCCAATGAGATTTTTAAAAATTCGTTTTATGTGAAATGAGTACAGCTCAGTTTGGTCAATATTGAGGGGAAGAACACATGCATACATTTTAAAAGAGCCTGAGATATGCTTTTGTGATGAAATTTCATCAGCATATCAGTGACATGACTGCAGTGACTGTGTTAAAATTGTAAAAAAAATTCTCAGGTCCAGTTTCCTTATAATCTGACAAAACGTTAACATGGCCGCCTATGAGAAAATCAACAGTGCTCTGTGCCCTAATAACTGGGTTAGGAAGCTCCATGGCAACAGAAATGCTAGGTGCCATTTTTGCATGTCGTATGATGTTGCTGCTGCACAGGTGTGTGAGAAATGTAGTTTTGTCCGCAAATGGTCTCTGTTATGTGTGGAAAAGTTGTAGAAATTTTAATATATGCCAAATATGGTGCTAGTAATCGTATGCTTTTGCACAGGGGACACAAAGTTGTGATGGCTGACACATTGTGTGAGCTATTTTGTAGAAAAAAGAATCATTCATGCTGACTCTAGTCTAGTTTAGTCTAGAAAAGACTCAATGCTTGCCACCTGTCAACTATATTAGTTTGGAATGACACTGTGTTGGTATAAACAGGAGTTACTGTTTGCTTCGGGACACATGCTTTGACCATGGACAATTTGCAGACTACTTATTAAAACTGGACATTGAAATGATCCTGAAGTCAAACTTACTATTTTAAATGGTGTAGAATGCTTTGGACTGTATATAGTGAAGAGACTGATGTCATTTCAACGTTGATGATGACATTTTTGTGTTGTTGGAGGTTCCCTGCATGCATGACTCAGATGTAATGCTCTTAACTACATAGGCCAGGTAACTCAGCCATTCCTTGATTGTGGTCGCAAGTATTGGTATGTCTCGACAAATTGTTCATGCATTTTGGAAACGGCTGTACTGTATATTGAGTGTACAGACGCATTTCATTGAAATGTGCATGTGCATGTGCATGTATGTGCACACACATATGCGTGTATGTATGTGCACGCACACATGCATGCGTGCACCTCCCCCCCACACACACACACTCTGGCTGGGTTTGTGTAGTCATTATTTACCTTCAGTAGCTGTGTTAGTCGTCATCCAACTGTGTTGAAAGCAGTGAGTAAGGAGGCTCACCAAGTTGTCCAAATTGTATACGTTTCTCCTCTTTATCACAGGTATCACTGCTAATATGAAATATACCTTTTAGGCCTTGTATTTTCTGCTTTATCAATGTATGATAAAAATATGTTCTACGTAATTACCATTTCAATGCCAGTTGTTATAAGCAATGTGCATATTGCCCAAGTCCAAAGTAACTATCATTGTCATTGACACAGTATGGTTCCAATATGATATTTTATACTCTCACACCTAAAGTGTTATGTCATAGGTTCATGATATGGTTGGCTTTTTTCTGCAACCACCAATGTTAAGTCTTGATTCCACCACACTACAGAATGCATTCCCAATGCTTATTTTTTGCATCCTTCATTGCACCAAATGCAGACTAAGTCCAATGAATATTGTCACTGAATATCATAATACGACTTTTAGGAGCCAAGGCCAACTTGTCAGTCTAAAATCCTCATGAAGAGTGCCTGGATGGTCAGATTTTTATGGGGGGTGGGGCACCTCTATAAGCTATGTATTATTTGCTTAAAGACATGTGTCAAGACTGAATAGATGACATGAAAGAGGAATAAGTCAACTGTCTATCTGTACCACTGACACATGTCTGTCACTAGCTGTCCTCAAAGGAAAGTCCAAGATGCATCAGGATTTATGACAGGCTTACAGGAAGTGTGACTGGGCATGCCTTTGATCTGATATTGGCCTGTAAGCTCTGCACATGAGGAGACAGCAATCATTGTGCCATTGTTCTGAGCAAGTATACTAATTGATCTGTGTAATAGTATTAGCATTAAATTTGACAAGTTGTGTTACCTCACTTTTCTGAAATCCCCATTTTAAAGTGAAATATGGACGTTATTGTGTAGGGTAGGAGTGACATAAATGTTTTTTGTAAATTTTTATTTCACCATATGGTAACAACAGACTATGCATGATTTTCTTGCAGATTATATGGTTAGCTGTCACAGACATATTCTCTATGCATATAATACGCAAGCTGTCAGTTACAGTGTGGTCAGCACCACAAGAGGCATTTAATTGTTTTTTAAATATTGGCCCATAAAATAACGCACGAGTGGTCCATAATAAAGTGAGTAAAAAATACCAGATTAAGGGATGACATTGATTTGTTGGCCTCCTGCATGATAGATGTGTAGCTTTCAAAAGAGCCTCAATTAAAGGTTTAAAAAAAAAAAAAATCCTAATATATTAGGGGTCAGAGCACAGTTAGACTTCCTGGTCTAACCCATACGAATGTAGCACCTTAATAATTGTGTCCAATGAGATTTTGAAAAATTTGTTTTATGTGAAATGAGTACAGTAGGACAGTCATACCAGTAGGTTCAGTGTTGTGATGTATCTGCAGTGCAATGACGCATGTTAGGCAGAGTGTAGTTGGCGTAGTGATTTTTAGCCATATTTTCTTACATTACCCTGCGGATGCAGAAAAGTGTGCTCAGTTTGGTCAATATTGAGGGGCAGAACACATGCATGCATTCTAAAAGAGCGTGAGATATGTTTTTTTTGACGAAAGTTCATCAGCATATCAGTGACATGACTGCAGTGACTGTGTTAAAATTAAGCAATTGTCTCAGGTACAGTTTCCTTATAATCTGACAAAATGTTACCATGGCCGCCAATGGGAAAATCAACAGTGCTCTGTGCCCTAATAACTGGGTTAGGAAGCTCCATGGCAACAGAAATGCTAGGTGCCATTTTTGCATGTCATATGATGTTGCTGCTGCACATGTGTGTGAGAAATGTAGTTTTGTCCACAAATGGTCTCTGTTATGTGTGGAAAAGTTGTAGAAATTTAAATATATGCCAAATATGGTGCTAGTAATTGTATGCTTTTACACAGGGGACACAAAGTTGTGATGGCTGGCACATTATGTGAGCTATTTTGTAGAAAAAAAGAATAATTCATATTGATTCTAGTCTAGTTTAGTCTAGAAAAGACTCAGTGCATGCCACCTATCAACTATATTAGTTTGGAATGACACTGTGTTGGTAAAAACAGGAGTTACTGTTTGCATCGGGACACATGCTTTGACCATGGACAATTTGCAGACTACTTATTAAAACTGGACATTGAAATGATCCTGAAGTCAAACTTACTATTTTAAATGGTGTAGAATGCTTTGGACTGTATGTAGTGAAGAGACTGATGTCATTTCAACGTTAATGATGACATTTTTATGTTGTTGGGACTTGGAGGTTCCCTGCATGCATGACTCAGATGTAATGCTCTTAACTACTTGTCGTAGAGCGCAGTGGCTCAGGGGTAGAGCTTCGGACTCTCGACTACGAGAACCCGGGTTCGAATCCTGGCTGCGGCGTTAAAACCTTGGGCAAATTTGTTCACTCTACATTGCTCCAGTTCCCTCAGCTGTTTAAATGAGTACCTGACTATAGACAGTGGTGGATATATGTACGAGCAGCCTTCGCGCATTAATTGTAGCATATGGCTGGATGCTTCCCAGAGAAGCCGAGATGGTATTTGAGTGAACAGGTCTGTCAGGGAAGTAAAGTGTAAAGCGCTTTGAGCGGTCCTGAGGACTGGATACTGTGCTATATAAGAACTGCCTTTAATTAATTAAATAACTACATAGGCCAGGTAACTCAACCATTCTTTGATTGTGGTCGCAAGTATTGGTATGTCTCGACAAGTTGATCATGCATTTTGGAAAGGGGTGTACTGTATATTGAGTGTACAGACGCATTTCATTGAAATGTGCATGTGCATGTATGTGCACACACATATGCGTGTGTGTATGTGCACGCACACATGCATGCATGCACCTCCCCTCCCTCCCCACACACACTCTGGCTGGGTTTGTGTAGTCATTATTTACCTTCAGTAGCTGTGTTAGTCGTCATCCAACTGTGTTGAAAGCAGTGAGTAAGGAGGCTCACCAAGTTGTCCAAATTGTATATGTTTCTCCTCTTTATCACAGGTATCACTGCTAATATGAAATATACCTTTTAGGTCTTGTATTTTCTGCTTTATCGATGTATGATCAAAATATGTTCTACGTAATTACCATTTCAATGCCAGTTGTTATAAGCAATGTGCATATTGCCCACGTCCAAAGTAACTATCATTGTCATTGACACAGTATGGTTCCAATATGATATTTTATACTCTCACACCTAAAGTGTTATGTCATAGGTTCATGATATGGTTGGCTTTTTTCTGCAACCACCAATGTTAAGTCTTGATTCCACCACACTACAGAATGCATTCCCAATGCTTATTTTTTGCATCCTTCATTGCACCAAATGCAGACTAAGTCCAATGAATATTGTCACTGAATATCATAATACGACTTTTAGGAGCCAGGGCCAACTTGTCAGTCTAAAATCCTCATGAAGTGTGCCTGGATGGTCAGATTTTTATGGGGGGTGGGGCACCTCTATAAGCTATGTATTGTTTGCTTAAAGACATGTGTCAAGACTGAATAGATGACATGAAAGAGGAATAAGTCAACTGTCTATCTGTACCACTGACACATGTCTGTCACTAGCTGTCCTCAAAGGAAAGTCCAAGATGCATCAGGATTTATGACAGGCTTACAGGAAGTGTGACTGGGCATGCCTTTGATCTGATATTGGCCTGTAAGCTCTGCACATGAGGAGACAGCAATCATTGTGCCATTGTTCTGAGCAAGTATACTAATTGATCTGTGTAATAGTAGTAGCATTAAATTTGACAAGTTGTGTTACCTCACTTTTCTGAAATCCCCATTTTAAGGTGAAATATGGACATTATTGTGTAGGGTAGGAGTGACATAACTGTTTTTTGTAAATTTTTATTTCACCATATGGTAACAACAGACTATGCATGATTTTCTTGCAGATTATATGGTTAGCTGTCACAGACATATTCTCTATGCATATAATACGCAAGCTGTCAGTTACAGTGTGGTCAGCACCACAAGAGGCATTTAATTGTTTTTTAAATATTGGCCCATAAAATAACGCACGAGTGGTCCATAATAAAGTGAGTAAAAAATACCAGATTAAGGGATGACATTGATTTGTTGGCCTCCTGCATGATAGATGTGTAGCTTTCAAAAGAGCCTCAATTAAAGGTTTAAAAAAAAAAAATCCTAATATATTAGGGGTCAGAGCACAGTTAGACTTCCTGGTCTAACCCATACGAATGTAGCACCTTAATAATTGTGTCCAATGAGATTTTGAAAAATTTGTTTTATGTGAAATGAGTACAGTAGGACAGTCATACCAGTAGGTTCAGTGTTGTGATGTATCTGCAGTGCAATGACGCATGTTAGGCAGAGTGTAGTTGGCGTAGTGATTTTTAGCCATATTTTCTTACATTACCCTGCGGATGCAGAAAAGTGTGCTCAGTTTGGTCAATATTGAGGGGCAGAACACATGCATGCATTCTAAAAGAGCGTGAGATATGTTTTTTTTGACGAAAGTTCATCAGCATATCAGTGACATGACTGCAGTGACTGTGTTAAAATTAAGCAATTGTCTCAGGTACAGTTTCCTTATAATCTGACAAAATGTTACCATGGCCGCCAATGGGAAAATCAACAGTGCTCTGTGCCCTAATAACTGGGTTAGGAAGCTCCATGGCAACAGAAATGCTAGGTGCCATTTTTGCATGTCATATGATGTTGCTGCTGCACATGTGTGTGAGAAATGTAGTTTTGTCCACAAATGGTCTCTGTTATGTGTGGAAAAGTTGTAGAAATTTAAATATATGCCAAATATGGTGCTAGTAATCGTATGCTTTTACACAGGGGACACAAAGTTGTGATGGCTGGCACATTGTGTGAGCTATTTTGTAGAAAAAAAAGAATCGTTCATGCTGACTCTAGTCTAGTTTAGTCTAGGAAAGACTCAATGCATGCCACCTATCAACTATATTAGTTTGGAATGACACTGTGTTGGTAAAAACAGGAGTTACTGTTTGCATCGGGACACATGCTTTGACCATGGACAATTTGCAGACTACTTATTAAAACTGGACATTGAAATGATCCTGAAGTCAAACTTACTATTTTAAATGGTGTAGAATGCTTTGGACTGTATGTAGTGAAGAGACTGATGTCATTTCAACGTTAATGATGACATTTTTATGTTGTTGGAGGTTCCCTGCATGCATGACTCAGATGTAATGCTCTTAACTACATAGGCCAGGTAACTCAGCCATTCTTTGATTGTGGTCGCAAGTATTGGTATGTCTCGACAAGTTGTTCATGCATTTTGGAAACGGCTGTACTGTATATTGAGTGTACAGACGCATTTCATTGAAATGTGCATGTGCATGTATGTGCACACACATATGCGTGTATGTATGTGCACGCACACATGCATGCATGCACCTCCCCCCCCCCACACACACACACTCTGGCTGGGTTTGTGTAGTCATTATTTACCTTCAGTAACTGTGTTAGTCGTCATCCAACTGTGTTGAAAGCAGTGAGTAAGGAGGCTCACCAAGTTGTTCAAATTGTATATGTTTCTCCTCTTTATCACAGGTATCACTGCTAATATGAAATATACCTTTTAGAACTTGTATTTTCTGCTGTATCGATGTATGATAAAAATATGTTCTACGTAATTACCATTTCAATGCCAGTTGTTATAAGCAATGTGCATATTGCCCATGTCCAAAGTAACTATCATTGTCATTGACACAGTATGGTTCCAATATGATATTTTATACTCTCACACATAAAGTGTTATGTCATAGGTTCATGATAATTTTGGTTGGCTTTTTTCTGAAACCACCAATGTTAAGTCTTGATTCCATCCACCACACTACAGAATGCATTCCCAATGCTTATTTTTTGCATCCTTCATTGCACCAAATGCAGACTAAGTCCAATGAATATTGTCACTGAATATCATAATACGACTTTTAGGAGCCAAGGCCAACTTGTCAGTCTAAAATCCTCATGAAGAGTGCCTGGATGGTCAGATTTTTATGGGGGGTGGGGCACCTCTATAAGCTATGTATTATTTGCTTCAAGACATGTGTCAAGACTGAATAGATGACATGAAAGAGGAATAAGTCAACTGTCTATCTGTACCACTGACACATGTCTGTCACTAGCTGTCCTCAAAGGAAAGTCCAAGATGCATCAGGATTTATGACAGGCTTACAGGAATTGTGACTGGGCATGCCTTTGATCTGATATTGGCCTGTAATCTCTGTGAGGAGACAGCAATCATTGTGCCATTGTTCTGAGCAAGTATACTAATTGCTCTGTGTAATAGTAATAGCATTAAATTTGACAAGTTATGTTACCTCACTTTTCTGAAATCCCCATTTTAAGGTGAAATATGAACAGTATTGTGTAGGGTAGGAGTGACATAACTGTTTTTTGTAATTTTTTATTTCACCATATGGTAACAACAGACTATGCATGATTTTCTTGCAGATTATATGCTTAGATGTCACAGACATATTCTCTATGTATATAATACGCAAGCTGTCAGTTACAGTGTGGTCAGCACCATCAGAGGCATTTAATTGTTTTTTAAATATTGGCCCATAAAATAAGGCAAGAGTGGTCACTTATAAAGTGAGTAAAAAATACCAGATTAAGGGATGACATTGATTTGTTGGCCTCCTGCATGATATATGTGTAGCTTTCAAAAGAGCCTAAATTAAAGGTTTTTAAAAAAATATCAAAATTCCTAATATATTAGGGGTCAGAGCACAGTTAGACTTCCTGGTCTAACCCATACGAATGTAGCACCTGAATAATTGTATCCAATGAGATTTTGAAAAATAATTTTTCTGTGAAATGAGTAGAGTAGGACAGTCATACCAGTAGGTTCAGTGTTGTGATGTATCTGCAGTGCAATGACGCATGTTAGGCAGAGTGTAGTTGGCGTAGTGATTTTTAGCCATTTTTCTTACATGACCCTGCGGATGCAGAAAAGTGTGCTGAGTTTGGTCAATATTGTGGGGCAGAACACATGCATGCATTTTAAAAGAGCCTGAGATATGTCTTTTTTGGATGAAATTTCATCAGCATATCAGTGACATGACTGCAGTGACTGTGTTAAAATTAAAAACAATTCTCAGGTCCAGTTTCCTTAGGCTTATAATCTGACAAAACGTTAACATGGCCGTCAATGGGAAAATCAACAGTGCTCTGTGCCCTAATAACTGGGTTAGGAAGCTCCATGGCAACAGAAATGCTAGGTGCCATTTTTGCATGTCGTATGATGTTGCTGCTGCACAGGTCTGTGAGAAATGTAGTTTTGTCCACAAATGGTCTCTGTTATGTGTGGAAAAGTTGTAGAAATTTAAATATATGCCAAATATGGTGCTAGTAATTGTATGCTTTTACACAGGGGACACAAAGTTTTGATGGCTGGCACATTGTGTGAGCTATTTTGTAGAAAAAAAGAATCATTCATGCTGACTCTAGTCTAGTTTAGTTTAGAAAAGACTCAATGCATGCCACCTATCAACTATATTAGTTTGGAATGACACTGTGTTGGTAAAAACAGGAGTTACTGTTTGCATCGGGACACATGCTTTGACCATGGGCAATTTGCAGACTACTTATTAAAACTGGACATTGAAATGATCCTGAAGTCAAACTTACTATTTTAAATGGTGTAGAATGCTTTGGACTGTATGTAGTGAAGAGACTGATGTCATTTCAACGTTGATGATGACATTTTTGTGTTGTTGGAGGTTCCCTGCATGCATGACTCATATGTAATGCTCTTAACTGCATAGGCCAGGTAACTCAGCCATTCTTTGATTGTGGTTGCAAGTCGCCTGAGCAATGTGCTGAAATAGCTTACATCTACAGTCAAAACTGGTGTGTTTTAAATGATGCACAACATACATAATTTGAAGAGTGAGAAACTGACCAGTGACCAGACATCACAAATACACTTCTATTGGCTGTAGCGTTTGTTTCTCTGGTCACATCAGTTGCATGCAGCAGATGCAGTAAAACATTGTTTAATTGAAGCAGAATAAATCAATCGCAACTATCGTATCAATATCATAAAACCGTTGTTTGGAAGCACGCACGTCTTGTCAGTGTGGAATTTCCAATAACAGTGACACTGACAAGGACACAGCATTTTTATGGGGTTGTGCATTATTTGGTAGAAGAATCTTTCAAGCCAGGCTAGATAACATTGAAGTCTGACAGGTGAGCTGTCAAGTGAGACCACTGGCAGGTTCCTGGGCCTGTGTCCTCAAAGGGCAGTGCAGGGAGCATGAGAATGTATGACAGACTTACAGACAGTGTGACCAGGCGTGCCTTTGATCTCGTATTGGCCAATTGGCTCCTTGATGAGACAGTGATGAGATTGGGTTGTGTATATATATATATAATGGCATTAAATTTGACACGTTTTGGCATCTCACTTTTCTTAAATCCCAATTTTTAAATGAAACATGTACATTATTATATAGGGTTACAGTGGCATATCTGCTTTTATTTATTTTTTATCCCACCACAATTTCACTGACACAGGCTAAAGAGTGCAGAAGATATTGACAAGTGAAATGTGAATAAATATATTTATTTTTAACAACCTGTTGAAAAATGTTTAAGTCCCAAATTTCAAACTGATGTAACTTGAAAACTATTTAAGCTAGAACACAACAATTTTGGATTATTGCTAATCTTGCCAATGTGGCTCTCACCATACTGATCTATTCAAAAATCTAAGACATGACAGCAACCAATTTCTGGAATTTTGGTTGTGTTCACTCGGAATGACCCCTAATTGAAAATAAACATGGCCATGGACAAAACTGTGCATTCCAGTATCACAATCACAATACGTTTGCATGTTGTAAATGATACACTGATATATGCGGAATCTCCCGCTCATTTTGGAGGAAACCGAGGTAACTGGTGAGACAAACAAACTACCAGAAGCAATCCATAATCCTTACACACAGCACAAGCTCTCATAGACCAGGATCCATGTTTATCCAGACTACATTGATTGTATTATATGATTATGTATTATATTATATGAGATAGGGTTCGGTTAAAAAGGAAAAGACTAAGGTATAAATTCACACTTTGTAATCACGAAAGTGCTCTGAACGTTCTGGATGCAATGAGATGTCGTATTTGCTAGATGCACAGACTTGAGTCTACGTCTGAAAGTGTATTTGCTGATATAGGCCCTATATATATATATATATATATATATATATATATATATATATATATATATATATATATATATATATATATACACTGTATATATATATATATATACATATATATATATATATATATATATATACATATATATATATATACATATATATATATATAATATATATATACATATATATATATATATATATAATATATATATATATATATATATGTATATAATATATATATATACATATATATATATATATATATATATATATATACATATATATATATATATATATATGTATATATATAATATATATATATATATATATATAATATATATATATATATATATATAGATGTCATGGACAGGCCATAATAACGATTAATTATTTCCTTAACGCCACCTGGCGATTAACGGTTAGGGAGTAGCAGTGGCAATAGGTGGCACTGCAGTTGGTTTAGCAGGATTTTGAGTTGTGCGGGAAGAATTGGGACTTGTCTTGGCGCTGTTGAACGTGAACGACGTACACGAGTTGAACTTATTGATTTGTCGTAAAAGACTGAAGCGGTTAGCAAGTGGCGGAACCTTGATGTACATTGTGGTGTACGTGTCCTGACGCTGGACTGTGGGCGTGAGTGACTTTTTATATTTATGATCCTTTACATGTGATTAACTGTATATGTCATAAATGTGTAATGATATCGATGTAACAACTATAATAGACTTATTGAAGTCTGGCTGGTTAAGGTAGATCATGAGTTGATCCCTGGAGATCTTATGTGGATCGCACTTGTGTGAAATGGTGATTTTAGTCATAATGGTAGTGGTTGTGTACTACCTACTATGAACGTTAGTCATGTAATTAACTGTCTATATCTTTGCTGGTGGATGTTGTTCCTGTGTTGTATTGTATATATCTAACACGTGTTGTGTTAACAGTGTTAATTGAGGTGGCAAGTTAAGTATCTAAGCATCAGTGAGGTGTATTTTCTTTAAGACAATGTTAGTCTTGTGTTGGACTGTGTATATATTCGCATGTGAATGTTCCTGTGTTTGATTGTATATATTTTGTGTGTAACACATATGTTGTGATTCTAGGGTCTTTCTTTGGCGAATGAATAAAGTTGGATGATACTGGCGATACGCTCCGAGTCCATCCTTGACATATATATATATATATATATATATATATATATATATATATATATACTGTATATATATATATATATATATATATATATATATATATATATATATATATATATATATGTCAAAACAGTCAGAAACAAAATATGGTCCTCCTCAAACTAAACCTAAACATGATTTGTTCGTGGAAGCTTTGTCTTATTTAGGTCCACTGATCAAAGATGGGTATCGATCGGTTGACAGTTACTGAAATTAAGGATTTCGTGGCCACTTTAGCAAAGAATTATGATCCCTTGTTATTCAACAGATATTCTAAGATACAAGCAGTACAACTATGGTGATACGATTCAGTTCTGTCCTAGTTATCGAGTCAATGTGCTCATGAAATGTGCTTTTCATCAGATATTAGCGTAGAAAATACTGCAGCAAAGATGAGAGAAATGGATGATGTTAAGACGAGTTCGGAGTTTATCAAACGTTGACAGGCATCTTTTTTCCATCCTTGGACATTTGGTAGAGACAACTGACTGGAGCTTGTGGGTTAATAACAGTCCACTCTATGTGTGTAGGACTCTCTTCGGGGTCAACGTCGTCACCGTGCGTCAAGTCATCGTCGTTACACACAACCATTGTACTCATCATTTCAATTTCTAACAAGCAGGATCTCTTAATGCCAACGAGTGAGACAAAGGAAGTTAGCAACCAATCTGCCATTTTCTCGTGATTCCTTCAAATCATAATCATCTCTACATTTTTCACCTATCTTGAAATCAACTTTCTTCAAAAGCCTCTCTAATAATCTCACTTTTCTACGACTCGATAACTACAACAGAACTCAGTTTAATCGCTATAGTTGTACAATAAACTTGTGTTTACATCTTTGTTCTATAACTCAATATCATAATTCTCTGCTAAGCTGAACATGAAATCCTTACTTTCAGTAACTGTCAACCCATAGCCATCTTTGTTCAATGGATATAAATGACACAAAGCTTCCACGAAACTCGATGATTTAAAATATTGAATATGTGACCCTGTTTTAGCTGTTCTACTCGACATTCAACAGGTAGTAAAGCAATGGTCTTAAATTCATTAGCACCGATATGGAATCTGAGACCTACATAACTCGTACATAACCATTCAGTTGTGATGCATAGACCTACATAATTCAGACATCCAATTGTGATGCCATAGACATACATAACTCATACATATCCAGTTGTGATGCCATAGACATACATAACTCATACATATCCAGTTGTGATGCCATAGACATACACAACTCATACATATCCAGTTGTGATGCCATAGACATACACAACTCATACATATCCAGTTGTGATGCCATAGACATACATAACTCATACATATCCAGTTGTGATGCCATAGACATACACAACTCATACATATCCAGTTGTGGTGCCCTAGACATACATAACTCATACATATCCAGTTGTGGTGCCCTAGGCTGACATAAGTTACTAACTCATGTGATCATTGCATTCTTCGTATTGCTAGCGCTCGTGTCCTTTATACGAACAGCGCCCCCTGGTAGCTGTGTGATATTTTATTCGGAGTAGAACTATCATCAGTTTAATGATTGAGTTATGTTATTAGCACAACAACTGGATTGATGTTATGAAATGTGTTGTTATATACAAAATTATGATTTTTAATTTATGTGGAGTATAAACTGCCTGTACTTATGTTTTTATTAAGCCAATATTTGATATAAACAGTAGCTATTATGACAGACACCCTGTCAGTAGTGATGTGATATAAACAGTAGTCATTATGACAGACACCCTGTCAGTAGTGATGTGATATAAACAGTAGTCATTATGACAGACACCCTGTCAGTAGTGATGTGATATAAACAGTAGTCATTATGACAGACACCCTGTCAGTAGTGATGTGATATAAACAGTAGTCATTATGACAGACACCCTGTCAGTAGTGATGTGATATAAACAGTAGTCATTTTGACAGACACCCTGTCAGTAGTGATGTGATATAAACAGTAGTCATTTTGACAGACACCCTGTCAGTAGTGATGTGATATAAACAGTAGTCATTATGACAGACAACCTGTCAGTAGTGATGTGATATAAACAGTAGTCATTATGACAGACACCCTGTCAGTAGTGATGTGATATAAACAGTAGTCATTTTGACAGACACCCTGTCAGTAGTGATGTGATATAAACAGTAGTCATTATGACAGACACCCTGTCAGTAGTGATGTGATATAAACAGTAGTCATTTTGACAGACACCCTGTCAGTAGAGATGTGATATAAACAGTAGTCATTATGACAGACACCCTGTCAGTAGTGATGTGATATAAACAGTAGTCATTATGACAGACACCCTGTCAGTAGTGATGTGATATAAACAGTAGTCATTTTGACAGACACCCTGTCAGTAGTGATGTGATATAAACAGTAGTCATTTTGACAGACACCCTGTCAGTAGTGATGTGATATAAACAGTGGTCATTATGACAGACACCCTGTCAGTAGTGATGTGATATAAACAGTAGTCATTATGACAGACACCCTGTCAGTAGTGATGTGATATAAACAGTAGTCATTATGACAGACACCCTGTCAGTAGTGATGTGATATAAACAGTAGTCATTTTGACAGACACCCTGTCAGTAGTGATGTGATATAAACAGTAGTCATTATGACAGACACCCTGTCAGTAGTGATGTGATATAAACAGTAGTCATTATGACAGACACCCTGTCAGTAGAGATGTGATATAAACAGTAGTCATTATGACAGACACCCTGTCAGTAGTGATGTGATATAAACAGTAGTCATTATGACAGACACCCTGTCAGTAGTGATGTGATATAAACAGTAGTCATTATGACAGACAACCTGTCAGTAGTGATGTGATGTTGATGCACTGTGATTCTCTCCTGTACACAGCAGATATGTCTCAGAAGAAGTCGGTTGCGCCGATGCAGAAGAAGCCTGCGGCTCCAGCCCCTAAGAAGCCTGCTGCACTGGCCCCTAAGAAGCCCGCTGCACTGGCCCCTAAGAAGCCCGCTGCACTGGCCCCTAAGAAGCCCGCTGCTCTGGCCCAGCAGCAGAAGGATGTGGCGGCCTCAGCCGGCGCGAATGCGAGTGGCAATGTGGACAACCCAGGTAACTTACTTCTCAGTGTCTTGTCGACAGTGGTTATGATGTCACCAAAAATAAACCTACACTTCACCCACACATAAACCTCACTCCACCCACACATAAACCTACACTCCACCCACACATAAACCTACACTCCACCCACACATAAACCTACACTCCACCCACACATAAACCTACACTCCACCCACACATAAACCTACACTCCACCCACACTTAAACCTACACTCCACCCACACATAAACCTACACTCCACCCACACATAAACCTACACTCCAACCACACATAAACCTACACTCCAACCACACATAAGCCTACACTCCAACCACACATAAACCTACACTCCACCCACACATAAACCTACACCCACACATAAACCTACACTCCACCCACACATAAACCTACACTCCACCCACACATAAACCTCCACTCCACCCACACATAAACCTACACTCCACCCACACATAAACCTACACTCCACCCACACATAAACCTACAGTCCACCCACACATAAACCTACACTCCACCCACACATAAACCTACACTCCACCCACACATAAACCTACACTCCACCCACACATAAACCTACAGTCCACCCACACATAAACCTACACTCCACCCACACATAAACCTACACTCCGCCGACACATAAACCTACACTCCACCCACACATAAGCCTACACTCCAACCACACATAAACCTACACTCCACCCACACATAAACCTACACTCCACTCACACACATAAACCTACACTCCACCCACACATAAGCCTACACTCCACCCACACATAAACCTCCACTCCACCCACACATAAATCTACACTCCACCCACACATAAACCTACACTCCACCCACACATAAACCTACAGTCCACCCACACATAAACCTACACTCCACCCACACATAAACCTACACTCCACCTACACATAAACCTACACTCCACCCACACATAAACCTACACTCCAACCACACATAAAACTACACTCCATCCACACATAAACCTACACTCCACCCACACATAAACCTACAGTCCACCCACACATAAACCTACACCCCATCCACACCTAGACATTAACAATTTACCCACCCATAAACATACACCCCACCCACACACAAACCTATTATATTTCTCACCCACAAATACACCCTACACTTCACTGTAACTCTAACCTCACACCAAACCTACCCTGTACCCAACCACATGTACATCTAACTCATATTTCCTTCTGCTCCATTATCCAGACCCACCCTGCATTCATATACACTTCAACACAACCACACCACACACTTATACACTTCAACACATCCACACTATACACTTCAACACATCCACACTACACACTTATACACTTCAACACATCCACATTATACACTTCAACACTTCAACACATGCATACTATACACTTATACACATCAACACACCCACCCTGCACATGTATACACTTCAACACACCAACACCACACATTTATACACTTCAACACACCAACAATAAATATATATACTTCAAAACACAACCTACACACTTATACACTTCAACACACACCCCATATACACTTCAACACGCCCACCCTACACACTTATACACTTCAACACACCCACACTACACACTTGTACACTTCAACACACCAACACTACACATATACACTTCAAAACACAACCTACACACTTATGCACTTCAACACACACTTCTATACATCAACACACACCTTACACACTTATACACTTCAACACACACCCTACACACGTATACACTTCAACACACCGACACTACTCATATACACTTCAAAACACACCCTAAGCATTTATACACTTCAACACACACCCCATATATACTTATATACTTCAACACACACCCTACACACTTATACACTTCAACACTCCAACACTACACACATACACTTCAACACACCCACATCGCATATACATATACAACAACCACATACACTACAAACACATATTTCAACACACCCACACTACACACATACACTTCAACACACCCATACTACACACATACACTTCACCACTCCCACACCAAACACACAGAAACATGCCCACCACATACACACATACACACACAAACACACACACAACATATGTACGTATGTGTTTGTGTAAACACATACGTACATATAGCTGTTGGTTTGAACTTTTTGTACTTCTTACTTGGTACTGAAGCTGTGTGTTTATGTCATGATGTGTGTGTCATCTACGATTTGTTTCTCTTTACTTAGGGTACCTCACCCCGAGTTTCATGCTTGACATAGCTGTGCTGCTCGGAGTTGTCTGGAAACAATTTGGCACATACCTGGGGTTTGAACTGTACACTCTGGATACGATCGAGGCTGACAACAACAGGACAGTGGAGCGGGGCCTGGCTGTCATCAACAGGTGGAAGCAGGGATGTGCTCGCCCTGGCTCGTACGACAAGTATAAGGAGCTGACAAGTGCCTTGTCTAAAGTTGGCAGAGAGGACATAGTAGAACGGGTGAGACAGGGTGAGTAGAAATATGTAGCCACTTCCCAGAACCTTTGTGATTGTATCTTCCACATAGACACAATGCAACAACTATTAGTAGTTGACAATAGCCCATCTCCAAAGGGTATTGAAGCAAATGTAACAGATGTACTTTGTTTAAAGGATGTTGTTGCTCTGTCCCACTTAGTACATTAATCACTGATATATTAAACACATTAATGTTGAATGTATTGTCTTAGAAGAAGCAATGACACCACCTACAAGTCTATATGTCTGTCAGTGTCTCTTGTCTTAGAAGTGATGACATCACCTACAAGTCTATATGTCTGTCAGTGTCTCTTGTCTTAGAAGTGATGACATCACCTACAAGTCTATATGTCTGTCAGTGTCTCTTGTCTTAGAAGTGATGACATCACCTACAAGTCTATATGTCTGTCAGTGTCTCTTGTCTTAGAAGTGATGACATCACCTACAAGTCTATATGTCTGTCAGTGTCTCTTGTCTTAGAAGTGATGACATCACCTACAAGTCTATATGTCTGTCAGTGTCTCTTGTCTTAGAAGTGATGACATCACCTACAAGTCTACATGTCTGTCAGTGTCTCTTGTCTTAGAAGTGATGACATCACCTACAAGTCTACATGTCTGTCAGTGTCTATTGCAACTGTTTCTTCGTTGACCACATTACATTCAGGTGGGATAAGAATGTTAATTGGTACAAATGGTAGAATAAACAATGCATGAGTACAATTGCAAGAATGTATTAGAAAGCAGCAATACGTTGAGTAACTGCAGACACTTGGTGACAGTGGAGAGAGTATCCAAGTTACTGAGCAGTTCCACTAGGACTGTAGCAATGCACTAATAAACAGTCATAAACACTGTGTTCTAATCCAGTTACTACATGGCTAGCTTTATCTGTATGCTAATAATGTTGGACCTCCAATTTTTAACTTCAGATTTCACTTAAGAATTACATGTAACTGTTTTTCTGTTGTGATATTTTTAGATTGTACGTATTCCTCCGTCGTGTTAACAAGTGTTTTGATTGTGAAAACCAGCTCCAGGTTTGCAGCACTGGGGTGAGAAGTGACCATCCATATTTACATACATATATGTGTGACAAATGAAACAGTAGATCAAACACTGATTCCATGCTACTTGTGTATGTTTTAGAAGCATGGAAGGCGCCAAATCAAGACGATAAACCCAAGCCCTCGGAGAGAGGTATTATTTACTTATGGCGCTTAGATTCTGTGGGCGCACTGTGTCACACAGGACATGTACAAGTGTCCTACAGTCCACCCTGTAGTCACCCTCTGTGTCACACAGGACAGGTACAAGTGTCCTACAGTCCACCCTGTAGTCACCCACTGTGTCACATAGGACAGGTACAAGTGTCTTACAGTCCACCCTGTAGTCACCCACTGTGTCACACAGGACAGGTACAAGTGTCCTACAGTCCACCCTGTAGTCACCCACTGTGTCACACAGGACAGGTACAAGTGTCTTACAGTCCACCCTGTAGTCACCCACTGTGTCACACAGGACAGGTACAAGTGTCTTACAGTCCACCCTGTAGTCACCCTCTGTGTCACACAGGACAGGTACAAGTGTCTTACAGTCCACCCTGTAGTCACCCACTGTGTCACACAGGACAGGTACAAGTGTCTTACAGTCCACCCTGTAGTCACCCTCTGTGTCACACAGGACAGGTACAAGTGTCTTACAGTCCACCCTGTAGTCACCCTCTGTGTCACACAGGACAGGTACAAGTGTCTTACAGTCCACCCTGTAGTCACCCTCTGTGTCACACAGGACAGGTACAAGTGTCTTACAGTCCACCCTGTAGTCACCCACTGTGTCACACAGGACAGGTACAAGTGTCCTACAGTCCACCCTGTAGTCACCCTCTGTGTCACACAGGACAGGTACAAGTGTCCTACAGTCCACCCTGTAGTCACCCTCTGTGTCACATAGGACAGGTACAAGTGTCCTACAGTCCACCCTGTAGTCACCCTCTGTGTCACATAGGACAGGTACAAGTGTCCTACAGTCCACCCTGTAGTCACCCTCTGTGTCACATAGGACAGGTACAAGTGTCCTCCAGTCCACCCTGTAGTCACCCTCTGTGTCACATAGGACAGGTACAAGTGTCCTACAGTCCACCCTGTAGTCACCCTCTGTGTCACATAGGACAGGTACAAGTGTCCTACAGTCCACCCTGTAGTCACCCTCTGTGTCACACAGGACAGGTACAAGTGTCCTACAGTCCACCCTGTAGTCACCCTCTGTGTCACATAGGACAGGTACAAGTGTCCTACAGTCCACCCTGTAGTCACCCTCTGTGTCACACAGGACAGGTACAAGTGTCTTACAGTCCACCCTGTAGTCACCCTCTGTGTCACATAGGACAGGTACAAGTGTCCTACAGTCCACCCTGTAGTCACCCTCTGTGTCACATAGGACAGGTACAAGTGTCCTCCAGTCCACCCTGTAGTCACCCTCTGTGTCACATAGGACAGATACAAGTGTCCTACAGTCCACCCTGTAGTCACCCTCTGTGTCACATAGGACAGGTACAAGTGTCCTACAGTCCACCCTGTAGTCACCCTCTGTGTCACATAGGACAGGTACAAGTGTCCTACAGTCCACCCTGTAGTCACCCTCTGTGTCACATAGGACAGGTACAAGTGTCCTACAGTCCATCCTGTAGTCACCCTCTGTGTCACATAGGACAGGTACAAGTGTCCTACAGTCCACCCTGTAGTCACCCTCTGTGTCACATAGGACAGGTACAAGTGTCCTACAGTCCACCCTGTAGTCACCCACTGTGTCACATAGGACAGGTACAAGTGTCCTACAGTCCACCCTGTAGTCACCCTCTGTGTCACATAGGACAGGTACAAGTGTCCTACAGTCCACCCTGTAGTCACCCTCTGTGTCACATAGGACAGGTACAAGTGTCCTACAGTCCACCCTGTAGTCACCCTCTGTGTCACATAGGACAGGTACAAGTGTCCTACAGTCCACCCTGTAGTCACCCACTGTGTCACATAGGACAGGTACAAGTGTCCTACAGTCCACCCTGTAGTCACCCTCTGTGTCACATAGGACAGGTACAAGTGTCCTACAGTCCACCCTGTAGTCACCCTCTGTGTCACATAGGACAGGTACAAGTGTCCTACAGTCCACCCTGTAGTCACCCTCTGTGTCACATAGGACAGGTACAAGTGTCCTACAGTCCACCCTGTAGTCACCCTCTGTGTCACATAGGACAGGTACAAGTGTCCTACAGTCCACCCTGTAGTCACCCTCTGTGTCACATAGGACAGGTACAAGTGTCCTCCAGTCCACCCTGTAGTCACCCTCTGTGTCACACAGGACATGTACAAGTGTCCTACAGTCCACCCTGTAGTCACCCTCTGTGTCACACAGGACAGGTACAAGTGTCCTACAGTCCACCCTGTAGTCACCCACTGTGTCACATAGGACAGGTACAAGTGTCCTACAGTCCACCCTGTAGTCACCCTCTGTGTCACACAGGACAGGTACAAGTGTCCTACAGTCCACCCTGTAGTCACCCTCTGTGTCACACAGGACAGGTACAAGTGTCCTACAGTCCACCCTGTAGTCACCCTCTGTGTCACATAGGACAGGTACAAGTGTCCTACAGTCCACCCTGTAGTCACCCTCTGTGTCACACAGGACAGGTACAAGTGTCCTACAGTCCACCCTGTAGTCACCCTCTGTGTCACACAGGACAGGTACAAGTGTCCTACAGTCCACCCTGTAGTCACCCACTGTGTCACATAGGACATGTACAAGTGTCCTACAGTCCACCCTGTAGTCACCCACTGTGTCACACAGGACAGGTACAAGTGTCCTACAGTCCACCCTGTAGTCACCCTCTGTGTCACACAGGACAGGTACAAGTGTCCTACAGTCCACCCTGTAGTCACCCTCTGTGTCACACAGGACAGGTACAAGTGTCCTACAGTCCACCCTGTAGTCACCCTCTGTGTCACATAGGACAGGTACAAGTGTCCTACAGTCCACCCTGTAGTCACCCTCTGTGTCACATAGGACAGGTACAAGTGTCCTACAGTCCACCCTGTAGTCACCCTCTGTGTCACACAGGACAGGTACAAGTGTCCTACAGTCCACCCTGTAGTCACCCACTGTGTCACATAGGACAGGTACAAGTGTCCTACAGTCCACCCTGTAGTCACCCTCTGTGTCACATAGGACAGGTACAAGTGTCCTACAGTCCACCCTGTAGTCACCCTCTGTGTCACATAGGACAGGTACAAGTGTCCTACAGTCCACCCTGTAGTCACCCACTGTGTCACACAGGACAGGTACAAGTGTCCTACAGTCCACCCTGTAGTCACCCTCTGTGTCACACAGGACAGGTACAAGTGTCCTACAGTCCACCCTGTAGTCACCCTCTGTGTCACACAGGACAGGTACAAGTGTCCTACAGTCCACCCTGTAGTCACCCACTGTGTCACACAGGACAGGTACAAGTGTCCTACAGTCCACCCTGTAGTCACCCTCTGTGTCACACAGGACAGGTACAAGTGTCCTACAGTCCACCCTGTAGTCACCCTCTGTGTCACACAGGACAGGTACAAGTGTCCTACAGTCCACCCTGTAGTCACCCTCTGTGTCACATAGGACAGGTACAAGTGTCCTACAGTCCACCCTGTAGTCACCCTCTGTGTCACATAGGACAGGTACAAGTGTCCTACAGTCCACCGTGTAGTCACCCACTGTGTCACACAGGACAGGTACAAGTGTCCTACAGTCCACCCTGTAGTCACCCTCTGTGTCACATAGGACAGGTACAAGTGTCCTACAGTCCACCCTGTAGTCACCCACTGTGTCACATAGGACAGGTACAAGTGTCCTACAGTCCACCCTGTAGTCACCCTCTGTGTCACATAGGACAGGTACAAGTGTCCTACAGTCCACCCTGTAGTCACCCTCTGTGTCACATAGGACAGGTACAAGTGTCCTACAGTCCACCCTGTAGTCACCCACTGTGTCACACAGGACAGGTACAAGTGTCCTACAGTCCACCCTGTAGTCACCCACTGTGTCACATAGGACAGGTACAAGTGTCCTACAGTCCACCCTGTAATCACCCTCTGTGTCACATAGGACAGGTACAAGTGTCCTACAGTCCACCCTGTAGTCACCCTCTGTGTCACATAGGACAGGTACAAGTGTCCTACAGTCCACCCTGTAATCACCCACTGTGTCACATAGGACAGGTACAAGTGTCCTACAGTCCACCCTGTAGTCACCCTCTGTGTCACATAGGACAGGTACAAGTGTCCTACAGTCCACCCTGTAGTCACCCACTGTGTCACATAGGACAGGTACAAGTGTCCTACAGTCCACCCTGTAGTCACCCTCTGTGTCACACAGGACAGGTACAAGTGTCTTACAGTCCACCCTGTAGTCACCCTCTGTGTCACACAGGACAGGTACAAGTGTCCTACAGTCCACCCTGTAGTCACCCTCTGTGTCACACAGGACAGGTACAAGTGTCCTACAGTCCACCCTGTAGTCACCCTCTGTGTCACACAGGACAGGTACAAGTGTCCTACAGTCCACCCTGTAGTCACCCACTGTGTCACACAGGACAGGTACAAGTGTCCTACAGTCCACCCTGTAGTCACCCTCTGTGTCACATAGGACAGGTACAAGTGTCCTACAGTCCACCCTGTAGTCACCCTCTGTGTCACACAGGACAGGTACAAGTGTCCTACAGTCCACCCTGTAGTCACCCACTGTGTCACACAGGACAGGTACAAGTGTCCTACAGTCCACCCTGTAGTCACCCTCTGTGTCACACAGGACAGGTACAAGTGTCCTACAGTCCACCCTGTAGTCACCCTCTGTGTCACATAGGACAGGTACAAGTGTCCTACAGTCCACCCTGTAGTCACCCTCTGTGTCACATAGGACAGGTACAAGTGTCCTACAGTCCACCCTGTAGTCACCCACTGTGTCACACAGGACAGGTACAAGTGTCCTACAGTCCACCCTGTAGTCACCCTCTGTGTCACATAGGACAGGTACAAGTGTCCTACAGTCCACCCTGTAGTCACCCTCTGTGTCACATAGGACAGGTACAAGTGTCCTACAGTCCACCCTGTAGTCACCCACTGTGTCACACAGGACAGGTACAAGTGTCCTACAGTCCACCCTGTAGTCACCCTCTGTGTCACATAGGACAGGTACAAGTGTCCTACAGTCCACCCTGTAGTCACCCTCTGTGTCACATAGGACAGGTACAAGTGTCCTACAGTCCACCCTGTAGTCACCCACTGTGTCACACAGGACAGGTACAAGTGTCCTACAGTCCACCCTGTAGTCACCCTCTGTGTCACATAGGACAGGTACAAGTGTCCTACAGTCCACCCTGTAGTCACCCTCTGTGTCACATAGGACAGGTACAAGTGTCCTACAGTCCACCCTGTAGTCACCCACTGTGTCACATAGGACAGGTACAAGTGTCCTACAGTCCACCCTGTAGTCACCCTCTGTGTCACATAGGACAGGTACAAGTGTCCTACAGTCCACCCTGTAGTCACCCTCTGTGTCGTCTCCACCCAGGCTTTCCACTTTTCCCACCATTCACCACCACTCTCCTCTGTCCTGGTCACTCTACGTCTGTCCTGGTCACTCCACGTCTGTCTTGTCAATAAAAATTGTTTGTCATTTTGTTTTTAAATAAACATGGCTGAAAACACTCATTTGTAATAGTAACAACTTGCATTTTGAGTTTGGTGTATGGCAATTTTGAGTTTGGTGTATGGCAATGACTGAGTGGAAGGACGACACTCAATTATTCATAATAATTGGCTGCCTGTCCAATATCGTATAATGTTTAAGATGTGTACCATTACTTACCAGGCACTTTCTTCTAAGCAGCCATCGTATTTACATACTTTACTTACTCCTATAAGAAAACCTATTCAACTTCGGTCATCTACTTCTGATTTACTCTTTGTACCAAAGGTCAATACTAATATGGGGACCAGGGCTTTTGCTGTGGGTGCGCCTACTCTATGGAATATGCTTCCTTCTAGCGTGAAATCAGTTGAAAATATTGCTAAATTCCGTCGTCATTTAAAAACATATCTGTACAATCTGGCCTATCCACCATAGCTCCCTGGCGCATCAATCAATCTGATGACAACTTGATTTGTTTACCGACTATGAGATCGATTAATCCTTTTTGTTTTGATGCGCCTCTGAGCTTGGTTTCTAAGGATATAGGCGCAATAGAAGTTAACTAATTATTATTATTATTAAAAGAACAATCAAACAAATTAACCTATTGGTATATGTTGGTTAACTTTTTTGGTGAAACAATAATTTCATAATTAAAAAATGCTGCACAGTGAACAAAATGGTGGCATATATTTCAAATTGAATGTGTTTTAGAGCAACAACTCCTCAAGCAGATAGAGTATCTGGAAGGTAAGTTGAATTGATTCAGTACGTGATGGGTTTAGTGATAGAAAAGCAATGTTTTGACATTGCTACAGCGTGACCCAATAAAATGCCATGCACAAACATGCTAATGACATGCATTAAATGCCAAGGGCTAATTTGGAACACATTTTGGAGAGAATATAAAAGTCGGACTGTTTTGACCTACAAACTTAAAACTTTGTTGAATGATCATGCTCAAACTGGAGTTAATGTGTGCCCAATATGAAACAATTTGTTGCACACATGTAGACGTTATTAGCATTTCTGTGGGTGGCTTTTTGGATCACCCTGTATCTGGCAGAAACAACGCTACTAAAACAATGAATCGACAAACAAAAGTAGACTAATTCATCGAGACCAGCTCATGAAAGAAAACATCTGGTGTGTTATATATCAGATATATATGGTTGAATCTTGTTATGATCATAAATATGCTTATAAAATGATCAGGTCTTTGATAAAACAAGGACATTTGTTTATAATGTTAATTCATCTATACAGTAAGTAAATAAGGGCAAGTAACAAATGTATTAGAATTAAAGGTGCTTTTTGAAGTAAGAAAAGTATAATTGTATTACACTGTGTCGGTGTGACTCGGAACTATAGGTTGATACGTAAATGGGAGAAATACTTGAATTGGCGTTTATGGCATTTTACCCTCAAACCTTTCATATATTTATTATACTTGTGTGTGTATATATATATATATATATATATATATATATATATATATATACTCCTAATGGCAGGTTATGTGGACCGATTATGCATATAGGACCGGCTTATGTAGACCGCTGTTTTATGTAGACCAAAACTGGTCTACATAGAGATTCGACGTGTTAGTTCACAACTAACACAATTGAATTGATCAGTACCATTGCTTGTGCACACAGTTCATATGACAGTGAAGTACTGTGCGTAATTAATTTTTAAATGAACAACATCTTAAGTGATTTTGAGCATGTTTTCCCCAGCGCCGTGCATATTTTTTAGTATATTGTGTGCCGGGTTATGTGTACTGGGTCAAAGTTCTTATAAATCTATATTTATGGTATATATCGAACAAAGGGTTGGAGTTTCGTGTTCAGTGTATGATATGCTTTATACTGATGCAAAAGGCTACATTATTATGTGTAAATTAATAAAACTTGCATTTTATCTTTGTTGCGGACTGATAGATCCCTCGAATGTTGGTGTTGCCGTTGGTATTCGGCAATTAATTTTACGGCATTCACTAAATTGTTAAATTTACTGCATAAACATGTATCACAACATAGCTAGATTCGGCGTCTACCGCAAAAAAAGGCTAACTAAATATATGCAGCTTCCGGCGTTGCTCCGGTCTACATAAATCGGCATCGCGGTTTTATGTAGACCGATTTGTTGGCATATATCTTATTTATTGAAATATTTTGATGAACTTTCATTATGTGTTAAACATTAGTATTAGAAACAATGTTCCAGTTTTACATCTTTGGAAAATGTATTAAATAAACAAATAAGTCTGGTCTACATAAGCTGGTCCTCTAGGCACTGGTCGACATAAGCTGCCTTTAGGCTTATAAGCTGCCTTTAGGCTAACTAAATTACTGAAATATTAAATATTTACAAATGTTGATGTTTCAGGTCAGCTGGAGTGTCGCATCAATGAACTGAAACAGGAACGAGAAGGTACGCACAGACCGACCGACCGACCGACCGACCGACCGACCGACCGACCGACCGACCGACCGACCGACCGACCGACCGACCGACCGACCGACCGACCGACCGACCGACCGACCGACCGACCGACCGACCGACCGACCGACCGACCGACCGACCGACCACCGACCGACCACCGACCGACCACCGACCGACCGACCGACCGACCGACCGACCGACCGACCGACCGACCGACCGACCGACCGACCGACCGACCGACCGACCGACCGACCGACCGACCGACCGACCGACCGACCGACCGACCGACCGACCGACCGACCGACCCACCCACCGACCGACCCACCGACCCACCGACCCACCGACCCACCGACCCACCGACCCACCGACCCACCGACCCACCGACCCACCGACCCACCGACCCACCGACCGACCCACCGACCCACCGACCGACCCACCCACCCACCGACCGACCGACCGACCGACCGACCGACCGACCGACCGACCGACCGACCGACCGACCGACGACCGACCGACGACCGACCGACGACCGACCGGCCACTGACCAACCACCGACCGACCGACCGACCGACCGACCGACCGACCGACCGACCGACCGACCGACCGACCGAGCCACCGACCCACCGACCCACCGACCCACCGACCGACCCACTGACTGACCGACCGACTTCCGACCGACCGACCGAGCCACCGACCGACCGACCGACCGACCGACCGACCGACCGACCGACCGACCGACCGACCGACCGACCGACCGACCGACCGACCGACCGACCGACCGACCGACCGACCGACCGACCGACCGACCGACCGACCGACCGACCGACCACCGACCGATCACCGACTGACCAACCACCGACCGAGCCACCCACCGACCGACCGACCCACCGACTGACCGACCGACCGACCGACCCACCCACCCACCCACCCACCCACCCACCCACCCACCCACCCACCCACCGACCCACCGACCGACCCACTGACTGACCGACCGACTGACCGACCGACCGACTTCCGACCGACCAACCGACCGACCGAGCCACCGACCGACCGACCCACCGACCGACCGACCGACCGACCGACCGACCGACCGACTTCCGACCGACCGACTGACCGACCACCGACCGACCGACCGACCGACCGACCACCGACCGACCGACCGAGCCACTGACCGACCGACCACCGACCGATATATTGATCTAAGAGAATTAACATCAACTGTTATGGTCTATGTTATTACAATGACTAATCTTGACACCATGAGCTGATTATTGTGCATCTAACATTGTTTGAATAATGATTAAAGTGAAAGTGTTTTGTCTACAAGAATAACATCTATAAATGTATTTTAAGGGTAATTAATTTAAATGCCTGCACTGTTGTAGTAAATTAAGTGTTTGTTTGTAAATTAATAACTGACTTGGTTAAAACTACTAGCATTCACATTCATGCAGTGCTTTTGTTACACTGATGTAATGTGTCTGTACACAATTAAGTTGGAAGACGACGCATTTGAGACAGTAATGTGACAACTTGATATGTTTCAGCTCGATGTTTGGACGAATTAAAAGAAACAATGGAGAAGGAACTTCTCAAGAACAAGAACAAGAACAATGGTACAAGTTAAGATATTGTCATTAGGTCAAGTGGGCATTTATTAACTGCATGTAGTCCCAAACATAAGATACATCAGAGCATAGATGTTGATGTCACCAGACAGAGTTATCTCTGGTGACACGTCCTGTCATGTCACTGTTGACTAGGTCTATAATCAATGTATCTGGCAAAGATGTTGTTTGATATTTATTTAACACTCTTTGTACAACAGTCGGTTGTCATGGAGTTTTATAACTACTGAAGTTTAATCATCTATGCCTCGTTCAAAACAAAGAAAGAAAACATCAAGCTCAACATCATTCAGTGTTACGCACCCACAAACGACAAGGACGAAGAAACAAAAGACGACTTTTACAACAAACTGCAGACATTGTGTGACAAACTGAAGGAGAAGGACATGACAATACTCATGGGAGACTTGAACGCCAAAATCGGATCAGACAACAGCGGGTACGAAGAAGTCATGGGCAGACAGGGACTTGGCAGAATGAATGAAAATGGCGAGATGTTGGCTGACTTTTGTGCATTTAACAATATGGACATTGGAGGCAGCGTGTTCCCGCATCGCAGGATTCACAAGGCAACCTGGGTATCACCGGACCACAGAACAGAAAATCAAATAGACCATATCTGCATAGGACGAAAATTCAGAAGATCAATGCAGGATGTGAGAGTGCAGAGAGGGGCAGATGTAGCTTCAGACCACCATCTAGTGCTGGCCAGAATGAAGATGAAGCTAAAGAAGAGAGAAGTCAAGCGAAGCACCAGAACGCAGTACAATGTGGACTTCCTACAGGACAGGGGGTCAACAGAGACCTTTCGACTTACAGTCAGAAACAAATACGAAGCCCTACAAGATATCCTTGATGAAGGAAACATGGACATAGACACACAATGGCAACAGATCAAGGAGATGTGGACCAGCACATGCAGCGAAGTTCTGGGAAGAGGAAATACCAACAAAAAGACTGGATTTCTGCAGAGACTGTCAACAAAGTGCAAGTGAGGAAGGAAAAGGAAGGTGCAGTTAACAACAGCCGAACGAGAGCAGCAAAAGCAGCAGCACAGGAAGAGTATACAGAGGCAAACAGAGCAGTCAAGAACAGCGTAAAAACAGACAAGGCAAACTTCATTGAAGACCTAGCCAAAGAAGCAGAGGATGCATCAGCCCAAGGAAACATGAAACAACTGTATGATGTAACAAGAAAATTAGCAGGAAAGTACAAGCACACAGACAGACCCATCAAAGATAAGAATGGCAATGTACTTACCAGTGATGAAGACCAGATGAAGAGATGGAGGGAACATTTTGAAGAACTGCTAAACCGGCCACCACCTCAGAACCCTCCAGACATCGCACCAGCGGAAGAAGTACTCCAGATAAACTGCGAAAGACCAAGTAAGGCAGAAATTGAGAAAGCCATCCATCACATGAAGAGAGGAAAAGCTTCCGGCCCAGACAAAATTCCTGCAGAGGCAATCAAGGCTGACATAGAGACCTCCACAGAGATACTGCATGACCTATTCGGGAAGATATGGGAACAAGAAGAAATACCAACGGAATGGAAAGAAGCTCCCAAAGAAAAGCGATATGCAAGAATGTAAGAACTACAGAGGGATAATGCTCCTATCAGTAGTCAGAAAGGTCCTCAACAGAGTAATCTTGGACAGACTTAAGACAGGGGTTGATGCCAAGCTCAGAGACCACCAAGCTGGCTTCCGTAAAGACAGATCATGCACCGACCAAATAGCGACACTACGAATCATTGTCGAACAAACCATGGAATGGGACTCATCCCTGTACATAAACTTCGTAGATTACGAGAAGGCATTTGATAGTCTCGACAGAGATACGCTGTGGAAGCTTCTCCAGCACTATGGGATACCGGAGAAATGTATATCTCTGATAAGAAATAGTTACAAAGATATGGTATGCAGGGTTGTTCATGCAGGACAACTAACAGACTCCTTCATGGTGAAGACAGGTGTGAGGCAAGGGTGTCTTCTGTCACCGTTCCTATTCCTGCTCGCCGTAGACTGAATCATGAAAACGACTACCAAAAATAGAAGAAATGGGATCCAGTGGACACCATGGAGCCAGTTGGAGGACCTGGACTTTGCGGATGACCTCGCTCTCCTCTCACACAGCCACAAACAGATGCAGGAAAAAACAGAGCAGCTAAACACCGTATCAATACAGCTAGGACTCAACATCAACATAAGCAAGACAAAGATTATGAAAGCCAACACAAAGAACAACAACCCCATTACATTGAACGGAGAGCCACTGGAAGAGACAGACTCATTCACATACCTGGGCAGCACAATCAGCAAAAATGGAGGCACAGAAGAAGATGTCAAAGCAAGAATACAGGAAGCAAGAGTGGCATTCATCATGTTGAGAAAAATTTTGAGAGCAAAACACATCAAAATTAACACCAAGCTGAAAATATTCAACTCAAATGTCAAGGCAGTTCTACTCTATGGATCGGAGACATGGCGAACCACACAGAAGACACTAAAGATAATACAGACCTTCATCAACAAATGCCTGCGCAGAATACTACACCTGAAGTGGACAGACAAGGTACCCAACACCACACTCTGGAAAACAACCAAGCAACTACCCATAGAAAATGAAATAAAGAAGAGAAAATGGCGGTGGATAGGACATACACTAAGGAAACCACCAGAAACAATCACCCGTCAAGCCATCACATGGAACCCCCCAGGGAAGAGGAGAAGAGATAGGCCACGAAACACCTGGCAGAGAGACACAGAAAAAGATACAAAAGAGACGGGGTACACCTGGAAAGAAATGGAGAAGATGGCCACAGACAGAAAACAGTGGCGTTCCTTAGTCGGTGGCCTATGCTCCGAGGGAGCGAAAAGGCTTAAGTAAGTCAGTAAGAAGTTTAAACGCTTTGAAAACATCACATAATCATTTATTCTGTGTTAGCACTGATCTTGGTATGTGTCTTACTACCCAGTAGTTCAGTGTATATGTTTCATAGTAACAGCGACGTATTTCAATGTGCAAAAATACAAGCATGAAATCATGTGACAGTTATTCTTTTATTACAATGATATAACATGATATTTACTGCAACTTGTTGAGATGCAATTTAAGCAGTAATCAACACATGACAGTTGGGGCATTTAAACATAATGTGAATTACATATATTTCAGAGGAAGCAATCCGCAAACTGAAGGAAATGAACCAGCAAATCAAGCAAGCGAAGGAAGGTACCACATTCATAGTTCATATCTATACATACTTAAGTATATTCTGATGTAGGCTGATGTTTTGTTGCATGTTAAATTTCATTGATAAAGACATGTTATTACATTAAACGATTCCGAATAAACGTATAATCGAAATTGTATTATCAACCAGTTCCCATATGCAATGTCAGATGTTGCTATATTTTAATTTGCTTTCAGTTGATAATTATGAATGTATGAATACTTGTGTGATTATGAACTAAAACAAATTACAGTGTTACTTATATGGTAATTTTGATTTTAGCTACTCAATCCAACCCCTGCTAAAGAGGTGCCATTGCATGGATTAAATAAGACTAAATCCAAAGCTGCTGATGTTCTTATGTTTTTATTATTAAAGACAGACAGCCATAAACATTAAAAAAACAATCTGTCAACTAGACAACAAAGGATTGCAGTGAATATTTGTTAAGGACATTTTGTATATGGGATTTAAATATTAAAATATCTTAGGGATCAGAATAAATGTGAAACTATCGTATTCTTCAGAGAAAATCGAATCCCTGCGAGCTGAGCTGACACTAGCTCAGGACGAGACAAACAATTGTCAGAAGAAGGCAGAAGGTAGGTTACCAACTGTTAGCATATCATGGCAGTATGACTGTACATTTCTGAAAAATGTAATAATATAATAAAACAGTAAAAAGGCAAGTTCTTATATAGCGCAGTATCCAGTCCTCAGGACCGTTCAAAGCTCTTTACACTTTACTTCCCTGACAGACCTGTTCAATCAAACACCATCTCAACTTCTCCGGGAAGCATCCAGCCATATGCTACAATTAATGCGCAAAGGTTGCTCGTACACATGTCCACCACTGTCTACAGCCAGGTACTCATTTATTCAGCTGAGTGAACTGGAGCAATGTAGAGTGAAAAAACTTGCCCAAGGTTTTAACACCGCAGCCAGGATTCGAACCCGGGTTCTCATAGTCGAGAGTCCGAAGCTCTACCCCTGAGCCACTGCGCTCTACACTGTAAAACATATACAACATCCCCTGGAAAATATACCCTAGGGCAATAGCTCCCTAATGCAATATCCCCTAGGACAATAGCCCCCTGTTGCAATATCCCCTAGGACAATAGCACCCTGTTGCAATACCCCCTAGGACAATACCCCCTAATGGAATATCCCATAGGACAATAGCTCCCTGTTGCAATATCCCCTAGGAGAATAGCTCTCTAATGGAATATCCCATAAAACAATGGCTCCCTAATGCAATATTCCATAGGACAATAGCTCCCTAATGCAATATCCCATAGGACAATAGCTCCCTAATGCAATATCCCATAGGACAATAGCTCTCTAATGCAATACCCTCCTAGGACAATAGCTCTCTAATGCAATATCCCCTAGGAGAATACCACCCTGTTGCAGTATCCCCTAGGACAATAGCTCCCTAATGGAATATTCCCTAGGACAATAGCCCCCTAATGCAACATCCCCTAGGACAATAGTTTCCTAATGCAACATCCCCTAGGACAATAACTCCCTAAAGCAATATCCCTTAGGACAATAGCCCCCTATTGCAATATGCCCTAGGACAATAGCCCCATATTGCAATATCCCTTAGGACATTAGCCCCCTATTGCAATATCCCCTAGGACAATAACTCTCTAATGCAACATCCCCTAGGACGTTAGCCCCCTTGGTGCAGCAAAGAGTGTTTGTAGAAACTGTACTTGACAGCACAAAGCAGTAGTTCGCCTGTAGAAGGAAGACGGCCAGCACATGTTGACACTTGAGTGTTGTGGACACTCCCGTGGAGGTGGTTCATGACAGGTGCTTGTGTGGTCTGTCACGTCTGTCCCATGACAGGTGCTTGTGTGGTCTGTCATGTCTGTCCCATGACAGGTGCTTGTGTGGTCTGTCACGTCTGTCCCATGACAGGTGCTTGTGTGGTCTGTCATGTCTGTCCCATGACAGGTGCTTGTGTGGTCTGTCACGTCTGTCCCATGACAGGTGCTTGTGTGGTCTGTCATGTCTGTCCCATGACAGGTGCTTGTGTGGTCTGTCACGTCTGTCCCATGACAGGAGAGACAACCTTGTATTTGCCCCGCTGTGTGGGAGCTTGTGTGGTCTGTCACGTCTGTCCCTTGTAGGAAGTAGGACACATTGGCTGATACACACCAACATTAGGCTGCATCCAACAGGGCCAGCCTTCTACAGGGTTGTTGGATGTTGGTTGGGGCAGGCCTCGGTCACATGATCATTCACTGTCCACATGGAATGGACGGTGGGGGGGGGGACAAACACAATGTTGCAGACAATGAATGCACTTCATAAATGGAGCAGTTCTCTGTTATTTTCAAGCATAAATACAAAGTTAGTTAATTGCAATGATACAACCAACCAGCAAAGTATGAACTATGGGAGATATTGTCCTGGGGAACATTGTCCTGGGAGGTTTAGTCCAAGGGGTTTGGTCCCCTCCATCTCCCCTCCATCTCCATTCCCCTCTGTCTCCACTCTCCTGTGTCGCCACTCTCCCGTGTCTCCATTCTCCTGTGTCTCCACTCTCCTGTGTCTCCATTCCCCTCCATCTCCATTTCCCTCTGTCTCCATTCTCCTGTGACTCCATTCTCCTGTGACTCCATTCTCCTGTGTCTCCACTCTCATCCGGCTCCACTCTCCTCTGTCTCCACTCTTCTCTTCCGTCTCCTCACTCAGTTGCCTCCCCTGTTGTGTTTCTGTCCTTGCTGTTGTCCAGCCCCACAGGTAGGCTGGTGTCACACGTGTCAAAGTACCTTCCTTGAGTTGACATGACCCACGTGTGTGTCTGTCAGCCGTCACACCTTGAGTTGACATGACCCACGTGTGTGTCTGTCAGCCGTCACACCTTGAGTTGACATGACCCACGTGTGTGTCTGTCAGCCGTCACACCTTGAGTTGACATGACCCACGTGTGTGTCTGTCAGCCGTCACACCTTGAGTTGACATGACCCACGTGTGTGTCTGTCAGCCGTCACACCTTGAGTTGACATGACCCACGTGTGTGTCTGTCAGCCGTCACACCTTGAGTTGACCTGACCCACGTGTGTGTCTGTTAGCCGTCACACCTTGAGTTGACATGACCCACGTGTGTGTCTGTCAGCCGTCACACCTTGAGTTGACATGACCCACGTGTGTGTCTGTGAGCCGTCACACCTTGAGTTGACATGACCCACGTGTGTGTCTGTCAGCCGTCACACCTTTTGGGATCATGCAGTGTAAGAAATGTGCTGTGCAAAGCTACTGTGCTCATGCACAAAGTGTGTTTGTTTCAGAGAACATCAGACGACTGAACAATGAGAAGGACAAGTTGGAGGGAGAAGTGGAGAGATTACGCAAGATGATTCAGGGTATGTTTACTTTGGGAAAGTTAGTTTACAGTTTTGTTTCATAAATAATCTGATGGGAATATATTATAGTTTGTAGATAAGATCAGGGTAAATCTACCCAGTATATTAGAATAGGTTTTCACACATTCTACACGTCACAGGTGTAACAAGCAGTCACACCTGTGCCGGCATGAGTGGTCATGGATACTTAGGAAGAACATTAATCAGTGTTCATAAGTCAGTTCTCAGTAGCAGAAATGTACACGTCCTATTCTGAGTACATATAAGAGAGATGGGAGGTTATCAGGACTGGTTTAAATGTGTTGATCACTGTAGCAGCTGTAATGTTGTTTCAAAGAACATTCCATATCTTTGCTGCAGGTATAGTTATACAACCTTGTTTCCCACGAGAGTTTATGTTTGTCTTGTGTCAGGAGTAACTTGTCTGTTGACTGTCGAGTGTCTCAGGTCGGCACACGTCGTTTGACAAAGTGACACAGGAGGGAAGGAGAGACACTGTGGATTGCCCTGAATACAAGTATAGAGATGTTGACGATTAGTCGTGTCAGCAGTTGGTGTCATATACACAGAGAAACGAACCGTTCCAAGGACAAACCTTACAGGAGTCTGTACATTAGTTCTGATTTGTCCAATGTTACTTATATTCTGTGCCAAACTCAATACATCCTGTTCCCTTGCATTAGACAGACTGAACATTGTTGGTAGAGAATATAGCACTGGTGCACCAATGGCCGGTGAATGACTAACAGGGCAGACGTTGTATTAGCAGCAGTTTAAGCACCAGTTTTAAGGGTCTATTCCAACAATCGCTGTTCACTGTGCCTTACAGAATGTTTTGGATGGTAAGTAATACTTCAGTGTAAATTCAAAACAACATTCATCTTTGTTGTTGATGGCCATTGAACGTGTATTATCATAGCCAATGTAGATACACATACACCCTTGTGAGCCATACTGAGGTGGTACATAGACACATCTAGACAACTCACTGACATAGACTGTGTCATATTGAATTAACATGTCAGCATTATTGTCTGTGTTGCTCTCCAACTTCAGCCGTCCAAGTGATATCAACTGCAGTTGGTGTGACAAGTGACAACACGCGTGTTCACACGGAACCAAGCAGTCTACAACAGTAACTTGTGCACTAGATTTAGTAATGAGAGAACTAAGGGAAGATGGTGAAGTGAACTTGAAATGTAACAGTTTTATTGTCCCTTTTCAGAACAACAACAACGAGAAGACGCGGTGAAAGCTGCCCAGACTGGTGAGACAAGTGTTTTCTAAATTACAATGTTGTCATTTCACAGGCAACTGTGTGTCACAGCCAGTGTCAATTAGGCTAATTAAATGTCCTTTTGTCTTCAAAAATGTGAATTACAACCAATAAATACAAATATTTTTGCAAGTTTTTTTAAGTAATTATTTAGACATAGATAATTATGTATATTTTCTATTCTGTGTACATATGGCAGTGTACGTTTTGTGTAAGGAGAACAAAATGTATGACAGTGTAAAACACCTAAGATGTATGGAGAACAAAAGAAAAGAAAAGACAAATCAGTTGAGCTTCACCTTGATCTTAGCGTGAGGATAAACGACCAGCAAAGACTCTAACGATGCCACAATTATCGTAAACAATATATTGTAACACAAGCATCACAACTAAGGTTTTTTGAAAGGCTGAATCATCAATGTATCTCGAGATGGGATGATATGGCAATTTGTTGTGTAATTATCATGATTGGGGGGGTGAGACATAGGAATAACCTACTTTTAGTGCTAAGCATGAATTTGCAATGGAACGTCTTAGACACAGCCTTCCACATACTATACATTAGACCACTGATGCAATCAAAAACAACATATTCACTCGCAGCTTGCATGGCTGTATATGTTATATAAAACATGTTTGCTAAGTAATTACAGTGATATTATTATGTACTCATATCAAATTGTTATTTGCCTATATTTAGGGAAGTCATATTTGTTTAAAAACAATTATATTTGATTTCTTATAAAACAAGGCACACAAATTGGAGAACTGGTGCCATTAATTAATGTAGAGTCATGCAATTATGATGTTATAATTATTTTATATATCTATTAAATAGTTGAGACTGTTCATTTACGCTGTTAATCTTTAATTAGTATATTTGTAATGAGTTTCATTCATCTATGTCTTAGACAGGACCAGATCACGACAGTTTCCTAATGACGTGTTGAACAACACGTGTTTGTAGCAGCAGTCAGAGCTCTAGGTATAAATAATGTCAAGTGTTTTGTAAACATAAACGTTCAACACAACACTGACTGTGCTTTCAGAAGCCGTCGCTGACAAAACCCTGAGTCTTCCTCGACCAGTTTCTGGGCGGGACAAACCCAATCCACAGCAGCAGAAGGACAAACCCCATCCACAGCAACAGAAGGCTGTCGTAGGCCCTGGTAACTTACTACTAGTGCTTGTGTTACTTTCTACTACTTAAATGTTATTTTACAATTAACACTTCACAAAATGACTTCTCCACGACAGTGCAATATCCTTTAGTCAACGTGTCAATAATCATGAACGTATTTGTTCTACAAGAACTTACTTTGACTGTCACTGTGACAAAAGGTCCATCAATGACAGTAGAAAGTGGCAGGATCCGACATACAAAGTATGTCTCACTAAAACCACCTGTTGTGGCAATCTTTTTTGTGTAGAAAATCTGTATTCAATACATTTGTTATGCATGTGTATAGATATATATAATAATAATAATAAAGCTTTATTGCCATATTCAACGTGTAAAAGTTACATGATAAATTGGAATGTAGTCTGGCGTTGAATTACATAGTGCCTAAATATACAGTAAAATAGAACACGGCAAACAAATATAAAATATAGATATAAAATATACATTGTACATGATATGTTCTTTAAAATAAAATAAAAAAATATTTTAATATAAAAAAAAATATTTTAATATAGTAAATAACTAAAGACAACATTAAAATAATAGATTATCTATTTAACAATAATTGTGGTGTAAATTAGTTAATAAAATAAATAAATAAATAATTAAAAAAATATCCTTTAAAAATAGACATACACTATAAGAGGACTAAAATATCATTTTAAAATTATATTTACAATTACAATTGAATTACAATTGAATGCGTCCAATTTTGTTTAAAAATATATATTTATACAATTATTAAGTTAAGCTAACATTTCAGGAGAAGATAAGATTGTTGCTCAGCACCACCGATCCGCCACTGAGAATAGGTACACCCACACCCCACACGCGTACAGCTCAGCCACACCAACCAGCACCAGAAAAATAACAATTCCGCCAGAGAGGCGAAAACAGCCAAGTTTCCAGGGTCTTTACAGCTACGTTCTATATTTCACTCCTGATAAGGCTGCTACGGCACTCGGGTAAAAACTGTTTCTAAAGCGATTTGTTTTCGTACGGATGCACCTATAGCGTTTCCCTGAAGGTAATAATTCGAACAGATGATGGGCGGGGTGAGTTTGGTCTGAGATAATTTTGCCTGCTCTTTTTTTGGATCTGTCTTTATATATGGCTGTTAGAGAGGTGAGTTCACTACCGACAATTTTGGAAGCTGTTTTCACCACTCTGTCAAGCCTGCCCCTCTGGCGCTGGCTGATGCCGCCGAACCATACACATATTGAGAATGTAAGAATACTCTCAATAGCAGAACGATAGAACTGAACAAGAATTTCTCTCCTCAGCCCGAACTTCTTTAGTTGGCGCAGGAAGAACAGTCTTTGTTGGGCCTTTTTGACGACAGCATCTGTGTTGTTTTCCCAAGTTAAGTCATTTGATATTATCGTGCCTAGACATTTAAAACAATCCACCCTTTCGATAGAGTCGCCGTTAACAATAATGGGAGCAAGTGGGTTTTTTCTCTTCCTAAAATCTACGATCATCTCTCTAGTTTTGGACGCATTCAGTTGTAGGTTGTTAGTGTCACACCACGACACCAGGCTGCTAACTTCATGGCGGTATTCAGACTCATCTGAGTCCGACACCAGCCCTATTAATGTGGTGTCATCTGCAAATTTTAACAATGGTACAGAAGAGTGATGTGAAACACAGTAATTTGTAAACAGAGAATATAGCAGTGGGGAGAGGACACATCCCTGAGGAGTCCCCGTGTTCATGATAATAGTGCTGGAAACTATACTGTTCATCTTAACAACCTGTGATCGCTGTAGTAAAAAGTCCAGAAGCCAGTAACACATTGATGGGTCAATTGACAGCAAATGAAGTTTGTCGTACAGCTGCTGAGGGATGACCGTATTGAAAGCAGAACTGTAGTCAACGAAGAGGATGCGCGCATAAGTGTTCGGATAATCCAAGTGCTGCATTACAAAATGCAGGGCCAATGCAACAGCATCATCGGTGCATCTGTTCTCCCTGTACGCGAACTGCAGCGAATCCATGCTGGAGTTGGTGACCGACTTCAGATATCTCAGTACCAATCGCTCAAACACCTTCATCACCACTGACGTCAGAGCCACGGGGCGGAAGTCATTCAGCGCTGTCGCTTTCGGCTTCTTTGGTACCGGAATTATGCTTGCTGCCTTAAAACAGACTGGAACAATGTGCAGATTGAGAGAGGCGTTAAATAAGTCTGTAAATACAGTTGCTAATTCATTAGCGCAGTATTTCAAAGTTGATGTGGAAACGTTGTCCGGACCAGCTGCTTTCCTACTGCTCTGTTGCCTGAGTAGCTTCCTCACCTCGTGCTCTTGGACAGTGAAGGGTGGAGGGAGTGGCACAGCAGGGTCTGGGAGGCTGACCGATGTAGTCGTCAGATTCTGGCGGTCGAAGCGGGCGTAAAAGTTGTTAAAGTTGTCAGGTGTTGCTGATTCAAAGCCAGGGATTGAATGCTTTTGCTTGTAGCCAGTAATGCACTGGAGTCCTTGCCAGACAGAGCGGGTATCGTTAGAAAGGAACTGGCCTTCGAGTTTGCACCTGTAGTCAGTTTTCGCTCCCCGTATCGCCTTTTCAACACCGTACTTGGCTTTTTTGTACAGTGCACGGTCGCCACTCTTGAAGGCTTCTTCCTTCTGTTTCAATTTAATTTTCAGGTATTTGTTGAACCATGGCTTATCGTTGCCGAACACTTTCACACTCTTTTCGGGAATACACAGATCCTGGCAGAAGCGTATATATGATGTCACAGTATCTGCGTATTCATGGATGTCGTCAGATGCGTTTCTGAAAGAGTCCCAGTCCGTGCATGCCAGGCATCCTTGGAGACGCAGGATGGACTCGTCGTCCCAGCGCTTAATGTTTCTAACGAAAGGTTTCACTTGTTTAAGTTTCTGTCGATAGGAGGGCAGGAGGTAAATCATGGCGTGGTCGGAGAAGCCAAGGGGCGCGCGTGGAACCGCGTGGTATGCCTCTCTGATGGTGCTATAACAGAGGTCCAATGTTTTCCCCTCTCTCGTGGCACACGTTACCTGCTGCTTGTACTTTGGAAGATCTTTAGAGAGTGTAGTATGGTTGAAATCACCAAGAATCAGCAAAAGTGAGTCCGGGTTTGAATTTTCCACGGTGATGATCTGATCAACGAGTGCGCCGATCGCAGCGGTGGCGTTAGCTTGGGGTGGAATGTACACTCCCACCATGACAACGGAGGTAAACTCTCGCGGCAGGTAGAACGGCTTGCATTTTATGATAAGTGTCTCAAGTTCAGGGGAGCAAGTTGTTGACAAAATTGATGAGTCGTTGCACCATCGTTGATTTATCATGAAACACACTCCTCCACCTTTAGATTTGCCTGATAGTTCAGGCGAGCGGTCGGCTCTATGAAGTGTGTACCCAGAATGAAGGACAGCTGAGTCTGGGGTCAAGGGGTCAAGCCAAGTTTCTGTGAAGCAGTACACAGAACAGTCACTAAAATCACGCCTAGTCTTCATCAGGTAGGACAGTTCATCATGTTTGTTTTTCAGAGATCTTACATTTGATAGAAATATTGCAGGGAGAGGAGGGCGTTGTGTCCGTGTCCTGAACCGTGTCAAAACGCCGGCACGCTTGCCTCGCTTGCGCCGGCCACGAGAGGTGGGGCGTGTATTGTTGTTGTTGTTGTTCGCGCGTCGGGTGCCGCGCTGATCAGTAGTGCGTGTCGGGTGTGTCTCATTGTTTTCACACAGTGAAATTTCAGTACAAGAAAGCAGGAATGTGGGTATCGACTTACTGTCAGAATGTTCACGTATGCGTAGTAAAGCGTCTCTGTCATACGTTTGCAAACACACAACTCTCTCCGTTAAAATAGAACATATAAATAGGCACGTAATAGTAAGAGCCAACGCCTTGTCGCCATACACCGGCGCCATCTTGTCTCTATGTGTGTGTGTGTGTGTGTGTGTGTGTGTGTGTGTGTGTGTGTGTGTGTGTGTGTGTGTGTGTATATATATATATATATATATATATATATATATATATATATATATATATATATATATATATATATATACATACAGGCTGTATATGAACACAATTTATTTGTTGGTCTTGCTAATATTAACACAAGTAGATTAAAACAAATATATGTTGGATATCATTTGTGGTAAAGATCATGTGGTTCTATCATATTTCCGAATAGTGACGTTGACTTTCAACAACTAATTGCCTAATTGTAGCTGTGGTGTGTGTTGACAGTTGGACATTAGATCAGCCAGTGACACGGTGACAAATGTGTGACGTTGTGACAGTGTTTTAACAAGACTGATGACAGTGTGTCTCTTCTGTTGTAGCACCGACTGAAGAACAGATCCAGACAATCACAGCCCTCGCCCAGCCAGGTATGTGTCATTCTCAGTTGGTGTGAGAATCTTCATCATCAGTCTACCTGTGTCCTGTGTACAGCCTGTAGTGTGTGTGTAAGATTACTTATTGCCAATAGTCCACACACTACATAACCAAACCAGCAGTGTCACACATATTGATTAACTTAGCTTAAAAAGGTCTTTTACAGCAGTATTCAAATTTGCTGGTTATAACAATGTTGTTTGTGTGTTTTCCCTAAATTTTAAATTTACCCAAATAATGGTAAAGTCCTCATTGTGGTCAGGTATTTGGAATGGCAGTGACACATTTAGAATAAACAATTTGTTGTCCTGTATCAGTGTCGACTCCAAGTAAACAAACAGGAATCAAACTTCAGAAATTGTACGTGAATGTGAAATAGATTATCTCCATAACAAACCAACACAGTGTTCCCTGCTATATCGTGAGCGAGGTGGCTACCTCGCACTTTGTCTAAGCCCCTTCCCCAAAATATGCAACAATTGCCACCTCCTAGCTACTCCCTGACACAGACATGTGTACCTGCTGTACCCCTTTGTGTGCACTTGTTTCCCAAGTATCACAGGGAATAGGTTAAAACACACTTCAAAATGCACCGTTTTGAAGGTCGTTTTAAAAATAATTCTGAAGGGACCAAGCCTCCAGACCAACATAGCATTGCACCATGCTCGGGCAGCCCAACCCACCACCTCACCCATCCTACCACCTCACCCATCCTATCACCTCACCCATCCTATCACCTCACCCATCCTACCACCTCACCCATCCTATCACCTCACCCATCCTATCACCTCACCCATCCTATCACCTCACCCATCCTATCACCTCACCCAACCCACCACCTCACCCATCCTACCACCTCACCCATCCTATCACCTCACCCATCCTATCACCTCACCCATCCTATCACCTCACCCATCCTATCACCTCACCCATCCTACCACCTCACCCATCCTATCACCTCACCCATCCTATCACCTCACCCATCCTACCACCTCACCCAACCCACCACCTCACCCATCCTACCACCTCACCCATCCTATCACCTCACCCATCCTACCACCTCACCCAACCCACCACCTCACCCATCCTATCACCTCACCCATCCTATCACCTCACGCATCCTACCACCTCACCCATCCTATCACCTCACCCATCCTACCACCTCACCCATCCTACCACCTCACCCATCCTATCACCTCACCCATCCTATCACCTCACCCATCCTATCACCTCACCCATCCTATCACTTCACCCATCCTATCACCTCACCCATCCTACCACCTCACTCATCCTATCACCTCACCCATCCTATCACCTCACACATCCTACCACCTCACCCATCCTATCACCTCACCCATCCTATCACCTCACGCATCCTACCACCTCACCCATCCTACCACCTCACCCAACCCACCACCTCACCCATCCTAACACCTCACCCATCCTATCACCTCACCCATCCCACCACCTCACCCATCCTACCACCTCACCCATCCTATCACCTCACACATCCTATCACCTCACCCATCCCACCACCTCACCCATCCTACCACCTCACCCATCCTATCACCTCACCCATCCTATCACCTCACCCATCCCACCACCTCACCCATCCTACCACCTCACCCATCCTATCACCTCACCCATCCTATCACCTCACCCATCCCACCACCTCACCCATCCTATCACCTCACCCATCCTATCACCTCACCCATCCCACCACCTCACCCATCCTACCACCTCACCCATCCTATCACCTCACCCATCCTATCACCTCACCCATCCTATCACCTCACCCATCCCATCACCTCACCCATCCTATCACCTCACCCATCCCACCACCTCACCCATCCTATCACCTCACCCATCCTATCACCTCACCCATCCCACCACCTCACCCATCCTACCACCTCACCCATCCTATCACCTCACCCATCCTATCACCTCACCCATCCTATCACCTCACCCATCCTATCACCTCACCCATCCTATCACCTCACCCATCCCACCACCTCACCCATCCTACCACCTCACCTATCCTATCACCTCACCCATCCTATCACCTCACCCATCCCACCACCTCACCCATCCTACCACCTCACCCATCCCATCACCTCACCCATCCTATCACCTCACCCATCCTATCACCTCACCCATCCCACCACCTCACCCATCCTATCACCTCACCCATCCTATCACCTCGCCCATCCCACCACCTCACCCATCCTACCACCTCACCCATCCCATCACCTCACCCATCCTATCACCTCACCCATCCTATCACCTCACCCATCCTATCACCTCACCCATCCTATCACCTCACCCATCCTAACACCTCACCCATCCTACCACCTCACCCATCCTATCACCTCACCCATCCTACCACCTCACCCATCCTACCACCTCACCCATCCTATCACCTCACCCATCCTATCACCTCACCCATCCTATCACCTCACCCATCCTATCACCTCACCCATCCTATCACCTCACCCATCCTATCACCTCACCCATCCTATCACCTCACCCATCCTATCACCTCACCCATCCTACCACCTCACCCATCCTATCACCTCACCCATCCTACCACCTCACCCATCCTACCACCTCACCCATCCTATCACCTCACCCATCCTACCACCTCACCCAACCCACCACCTCACCCATCCTATCACCTCACCCATCCTATCACCTCACCCATCCTACCACCTCACCCATCCTACCACCTCACCCATCCTATCACCTCACCCATCCTATCACCTCACCCATCCTATCACCTCACCCATCCTATCACCTCACCCATCCTATCACCTCACCCATCCTACCACCTCACCCATCCTACCACCTCACCCATCCTATCACCTCACCCATCCTACCACCTCACCCATCCTACCACCTCACCCAACCCACCACCTCACCCATCCTATCACCTCACCCATCCTATCACCTCACCCATCCTACCACCTCACCCATCCTACCACCTCACCCATCCTATCACCTCACCCATCCTATCACCTCACCCATCCTATCACCTCACCCATCCTATCACCTCACCCATCCTACCACCTCACCCATCCTATCACCTCACCCATCCTACCACCTCACCCATCCTACCACCTCACCCATCCTATCACCTCACCCATCCTACCACCTCACCCAACCCACCACCTCACCCATCCTATCACCTCACCCATCCTATCACCTCACCCATCCTACCACCTCACCCATCCTATCACCTCACCCATCCTATCACCTCACCCATCCTACCACCTCACCCATCCTACCACCTCACCCATCCTACCACCTCACCCATCCTACCACCTCACCCATCCTACCACCTCACCCATCCTATCACCTCACCCATCCTATCACCTCACCCATCCTATCACCTCACCCATCCTATCACCTCACCCATCCTATCACCTCACCCATCCTACCACCTCACCCATCCTATCACCTCACCCAACCCACCACCTCACCCATCCTATCACCTCACCCATCCTATCACCTCACCCATCCTATCACCTCACCCTTCCTATCACCTCACCCATCCTATCACCTCACCCATCCTATCACCTCACCCATCCTACCACCTCACCCATCCTATCACCTCACCCAACCCACCACCTCACCCATCCTATCACCTCACCCATCCTACCACCTCACCCATCCTATCACCTCACCCATCCTACCACCTCACCCATCCTATCACCTCACCCATCCTATCACCTCACCCATCCTATCACCTCACCCATCCTATCACCTCACCCATCCTATCACCTCACCCATCCTATCACCTCACCCACCCTACCACCTCACCCATCCTACCACCTCACCCATCCTACCACCTCACCCATCCTATCACCTCTCCCATCCTATCACCTCACCCATCCTATCACCTCACCCATCCTACCTCCTCACCCATCCTATCACCTCACCCATCCTATCACCTCACCCATCCTACCACCTCACCCACCCTATCACCTCACCCATCCTATCACCTCACCCAACCCACCACCTCACCCATCCTACCACCTCACCCATCCTATCACATCACCCATCCTATCACCTCACCCATCCTACCACCTCACCCATCCTATCACCTCACCCATCCTACCACCTCACCCATCCTATCACCTCACCCATCCTACCACCTCACCCATCCTACCACCTCACCCATCCTATCACCTCACCCATCCTACCACCTCACCCAACCCACCACCTCACCCATCCTACCACCTCACCCATCCTACCACCTCACCCATCCTATCACCTCACCCATCCTACCACCTCACCCATCCTATCACCTCACCCATCCTACCACCTCACCCAACCCACCACCTCACCCATCCTATCACCTCACCCATCCTACCACCTCACCCATCCTACCACCTCACCCATCCTATCACCTCACCCATCCTATCACCTCACCCATCCTACCACCTCACCCATCCTATCACCTCACCCATCCTACCACCTCACCCAACCCACCACCTCACCCATCCTACCACCTCACCCATCCTACCACCTCACCCATCCTACCACCTCACCCATCCTATCACCTCACCCATCCTATCACCTCACCCGTCCTATCACCTCACCCATCCTATCACCTCACCCATCCTACCACCTCACCTATCATATCACCTCACCCAACCCACCACCTCACCCATCCTATCACCTCACCCATCCTATCACCTCACCCATCCTATCACCTCACCCATCCTACCACCTCACCCATCCTATCACCTCACCCATCCTATCACCTCACCCATCCTATCACCTCACCCATCCTATCACCTCACCCATCCTATCACCTCACCCATCCTATCACCTCACCCATCCTATCACCTCACCCATCCTATCACCTCACACATCCTACCACCTCATCCATCCTATCACCTCACCCACCCTACCACCTCACCCATCCTACCACCTCACCCATCCTACCACCTCACCCATCCTATCACCTCTCCCATCCTATCACCTCACCCATCCTATCACCTCACCCATCCTACCTCCTCACCCATCCTATCACCTCACCCATCCTATCACCTCACCCATCCTACCACCTCACCCACCCTATCACCTCACCCATCCTATCACCTCACCCAACCCACCACCTCACCCATCCTACCACCTCACCCATCCTATCACCTCACCCATCCTATCACCTCACCCATCCTACCACCTCACCCATCCTATCACCTCACCCATCCTACCACCTCACCCATCCTATCACCTCACCCATCCTACCACCTCACCCATCCTACCACCTCACCCATCCTATCACCTCACCCATCCTACCACCTCACCCAACCCACCACCTCACCCATCCTACCACCTCACCCATCCTACCACCTCACCCATCCTATCACCTCACCCATCCTACCACCTCACCCATCCTATCACCTCACCCATCCTACCACCTCACCCAACCCACCACCTCACCCATCCTATCTCCTCACCCATCCTACCACCTCACCCATCCTACCACCTCACCCATCCTATCACCTCACCCATCCTATCACCTCACCCATCCTACCACCTCACCCATCCTATCACCTCACCCATCCTACCACCTCACCCAACCCACCACCTCACCCATCCTACCACCTCACCCATCCTACCACCTCACCCATCCTACCACCTCACCCATCCTATCACCTCACCCATCCTATCACCTCACCCGTCCTATCACCTCACCCATCCTATCACCTCACCCATCCTACCACCTCACCTATCATATCACCTCACCCAACCCACCACCTCACCCATCCTATCACCTCACCCATCCTATCACCTCACCCATCCTATCACCTCACCCATCCTACCACCTCACCCATCCTATCACCTCACCCATCCTATCACCTCACCCATCCTATCACCTCACCCATCCTATCACCTCACCCATCCTATCACCTCACCCATCCTATCACCTCACCCATCCTATCACCTCACCCATCCTATCACCTCACACATCCTACCACCTCATCCATCCTATCACCTCACCCATCCTACCACCTCACCCATCCTACCACCTCACCCATCCTATCACCTCACCCATCCTACCACCTCACCCATCCTATCACCTCACACATCCTATCACCTCACCCATCCTATCACCTCACCCATCCTATCACCTCACACATCCTACCACCTCATCCATCCTATCACCTCACCCATCCTACCACCTCACCCATCCTACCACCTCACCCATCCTATCACCTCACCCATCCTACCACCTCACCCATCCTATCACCTCACACATCCTACCACCTCACCCAACCCACCACCTCACCCATCCTACCACCTCACCCATCCTACCACCTCACCCATCCTATCACCTCACCCATCCTATCACCTCACCCATCCTATCACCTCACCCATCCTATCACCTCACCCATCCTATCACCTCACCCATCCTATCACCTCACCCAACCCACCACCTCACCCATCCTATCACCTCACCCATCCTATCACCTCACCCATCCTATCACCTCACCCATCCTATCACCTCACCCATCCTATCACCTCACCCATCCTATCACCTCACCCATCCTATCACCTCACCCATCCTACCACCTCACCCATCCTATCACCTCACCCATCCTACCACCTCACCCATCCTATCACCTCACCCAACCCACCACCTCACCCATCCTATCACCTCACCCATCCTATCACCTCACCCATCCTACCACCTCACCCATCCTATCACCTCACCCAACCCACCACCTCACCCATCCTATCACCTCACCCATCCTATCACCTCACCCATCCTATCACCTCACCCATCCTATCACCTCACCCATCCTATCACCTCACCCATCCTATCACCTCACCCATCCTACCACCTCACCCATCCTATCACCTCACCCATCCTATCACCTCACCCATCCTATCACCTCACCCATCCTACCACCTCACCCATCCTATCACCTCACCCATCCTATCACCGCACCCATCCTATCACCTCACCCATCCTATCAACTCACCCATCCTATCAACTCACCCATCGATTTTCTTAGGGGATACACTACAATATCTCCAAATGAAAGCCCAACCTGTATACTAAGTTGGTCATTCACACACTGATATAGTTATACAAATCATTGAGTTGACTGTAGTAAAAGTTGACTTCTAAAAGTACATATGACATCATAATACTGTTCACAAACACATAAAATATACATATGTTTAGAAATTATGACAGTTAAACATTGTATGTTTTATCTTTATAAATGTGCTGTTTGAAATGATTTGTTCCCACATTTGGTTTCTTGTCTTGTCACATCTGCTCCTGTCACTCAGACTTAGGACAGACATTGGGAGACAGCGGGGGGGACTGTTGGGAAATGGTCGTTCTATGTGTGTCCCAAACAACCTTTCTCTGACCACCTTGATTCCATCTTCCCATTTCGCCAGACTCGTTTGTGTGCATGCGTACTACTGAAATCTTTTCGCACCCATCTCAACATTACATCAGATTTACTGGGGGGGGGGGGGGGGGACAGACCCATGTCTGCTCCCACCAACATTCCAGGGTGTAGCTTTTCCCCTATAAATTGATCATTCTGCAAATGCATTATTTCCAAATACATAAAATTGTCTAATTGCCAGCCATGACAGGTGGTTGGCACAATATCTACAACACGTGTCTTGAACAATACAATTTATATTTATCTCAAATATAAGTATGTTTGTTTAATACACGTATAATTTGTACATGGAAATACAAGTAAATTGGGTTATGATAAAGATGTGCACACAAAGCGTATAGAGTTGAGTTTGTGCTAAAGACTGGTTGAGAGTGAGTTGTTTGTTGTCACGTGTGTTGTGTCTACAGTGGAGGGAGAGAGCTGGGAGGAGGCGAGCCTACGCAAGCTGGAGGTGGTGAAGTTGCTGGCTGAGTTCCCACGGCCCGACCTGTGGCACAAGGTCAAGAGCAACATTCTAGAGGACGGGAAGCTCAACCTCTCTGACGTGAACATGAACCAACACATGTGTCACCTGACCACCCTCCTCACATCTGACATGGCAGCCAAAGACATCACATCCCTCAAGTGAGTTTGTCCATGTTTATGTCAATGCAACCCAATGGGGGGATTCACTCGTGCATGAAAATTTGCCATGTATCCGTAACATGGAACAAATTATCAGCTGTCCTTATGGAACAAATTATCAGCTGATTGTGTAGGTGCTAGAAGTGTTAATATGTTTAAAAATAAAATTGACATATACCTAAGACGGGCAGGGTATACTTAGATAGATAGGTTGGACTCTCGATAAGCCAAACGGCTTCCTTGTCCACCTGCCATCTAGAGTTGATTCTCTAGGTGGCAATCTTGTTAAATCTTGTTAAATCATACAATACCAAGATTTTATTGATGTAATATTTTCTTCTCATCTAAACACTTTGTTTACGCGTGCAACTGATCGATCGTTTGTTGGGTGCAGTACCAGATACCAGAACGATAGAACTGAACAAGAAATTCCCTCCTCAGCCTGAACTTCTTTAGTTGGCGCAGGAAGAACAGTCTTTGTTGAGCCTTTTTCACGACCGCATCTGTTTATTTTCTCAACCCAGGTCACTAGATATTATCGTGCCAAGACATTTGAAACAGTCCACCCTTTCGATAGAATCACCACTAATACAAATGAGAGCAAGTGGGGTTTTCCTCTTCCATCTAGGATCATCTCTCGAGTTATTGTCACACCACGATACCTGTTCACTTCATGGCGGTATTTGGACTCATCTGAGTTCGTCACTAACCCTTCTAATGTGGTGTCATCTATGAACATTAAATGTTGTACTGAGGAGTGATGGGAAACACAGTCATTTGTAAACAGGGAGTATAGCAGCGGGGAAAGGACACATCCCTGAGGAGTGCCAGTGTTCAAGATAATAGTGCTGGAGACAATACCGTTCATTTTAGCAATAGTATTGAGTCTAGTAACAGCAGCTGAAGTTTGTCGAACAGTTTCTGAGGATGACCATGTTGAAGGCAGAACTGTAATCAATGAACAGGATGCGTGGAAATCTGTTCGGAACGAAACTCTTTTAGTACCTTTTTATGAGTTTCTTTGCATTATCTTGTTGAGATAATGGCTAATGATTTATAATATTTTCAAAAGTATCCATTATATTTTTGAGATAACGGCTAATGATTTATAATATTTTCACAAGTTATCCTTTCACAAATGTTTGGCCTGTTTTTGTTTGCAAAACAACTTGTTAGGCAAAATAAGTGAGACCAGCTTATGCTATACCAGTAGAATAAACACATCACTGAATTGTAGCGTTTTTTATTTGATTGCTTACCAGATTTCTAGACAGATTACATAATCCATTATGTTCATAATCCATCTTGGATGCCCCACACACAATCGTTTCAGTGGGATGAGCAGCAGCGATTAACAATACTTTGGATACATCATCTAGGAAAGTTCTAAAGCATGAACTTGGCGGTCTGTACATTACGATTACTCGAGTTGTACAGTCGATGCGGGCGTTACGCAGTGTAACGGAAGGCGTTTCGGATGCGCATGTGTCAATGCTAACACGTGACACGAGCTGGAATGATTGAGGAAAAAGGACTCCACTGCCTTCTCCGTGACGAGCGCCACCACGTGGCTGGTGAGCAAACGAGAAAGTGTCTCTACAAAGTTCGGACACTAATGCGTTGTCCTCATCTCCCAGCCAGGTTTCCGTTACTATTTTGCATATGTCAGTCAAGACCAGCTGTCACAGCTAAAAGCAAGTTGTGTTAATTTTAATGTTCAATTAATTATAATATTTAAATGGTGTGACAGGTGTCTATATACTGTCACATGTAAGTGACAGACATAACAATTAATTCAGGATAACAATAAAATTAAGTTTAATTTACTTCATTGATATCATCTGCAATCCGATCACTGGGTTGGCTGGGTGGCGTATAAGTAGATAACTCCATCCTGACTGAAACCACTAATCACCAGTCCTCTTGCTCTTTCTTGGCATCTGCGAATTACTTGAGAAAATACGAATTAAGTTATTATGATGAAGACAATAAATAGTTTCAAACTGACAATATAATCACCCTCACATGCCTGTAGTCACTGCTGCTGATTACGTCAGTACCAGGCAGCAGTAGCCTGGCAGATCACTGAAAACCTCTATATTTGAGCTCAGCCAATGAAATCTCCCCCTAAGAATGCGGTTGGCCCCCGGTCGTGTGATAATATTGGGTGTTTTCAGAAACACGTGACACATGCTGTGTTTGGGATATGGTAGGAATATTCAAACACAAAACACTGTTTAGCTGCTCGTGCGATTGAGCAATTGAGCAAGAAATTACTTTTTCGTTTTAAAATTGGGACCTGTATCTATGCTGGTCTAACGGATGTCGCAGTCTGACAGGTGAAGTTAATTGATTGTTTTATTTAGCTAATTTCCAAACTTTGCATAGTTCATCAGAAAGGGCTAGCTTTGCATGGCAAACAGCACTGTTGATTATATTTGTATTGCTTTGACTATATGATTCTATAATCATTTGAGTAACATGGTAAATTTAAGAATTAAATATTATTTATATAAGGTATATAAAATCATTGCTACTAATTTGTTTGAATTACATCCAGGACTGTTTGTGTAACACATTTCTAAGGCACTTAACGTGTATCATCAAAATGCTTAGAAATGTCCATTAATCTATTTAAAAATTACAAAATAAACTAATTTATTCGTGAACTGGTCATCATTTCTGAGCATTGCTACGAGATCTAAGCGGCATGGATCTTAAGTGGCTCACCACATGTTTCTAAGGGACACAAAATGAGTCACCAACATGCCTAGAAATGTCCACTGATTTATTTCAAAATTACAACAACAACAACAAATTAATATGCCTGCCCCATTATTGGTCATCACGTATGCGTACTGCTGGGAGATCTAAAATGAATCGATCTTTGATGGTTCACCACTCCGACAGTGCTAACAGGAAGTCACATTCTGCCAGCCTTCCTCGACATCGGCACTGCATTCGCTGGTGTTTAGCTCCATTTCGGTAATTGCTGTCTCGGGAGGGTCTCATATGCAGACTAGGCAGTGACTATGATTCACTAAAACATTTAATTCATAATTACAAACTCGTAACAGGTTTTCAGGTACTTTTGGCATATTTTGTGCAGAGATAAACCAATGCAGTAATATTTTTTAAATACTGTATACTTCAGCACACTTTGAAGGTGCTGCTGCTAGAATATGATGATATGGTATATAGCCAGCAACTTCAGCGGTGAATTGTGATATGCCAGCCAGGTTTATGTACAACTGTATCTGCAGACAGCTGCCAGTTCAACACTTTCATGTTAATTAGTCTAACACAGTGGTTCACAGACATTTTCGTCCCGTGTACCATCTGAGGTTAGAGAAGAAATCATGAAATATGTTGACACTACAGTACTCAATTCGGAAAACAGTTTTTACTGGCAAATTCACAGATCATCTTACATAAACAGTTGTGCTCAATAAAGGTTGGTATTAACCAATTTGGACAATCCATGTTCATGTCAATATCGGAACAGAAAATCAACATCTATGCCCTGCGTGCACATCCAAATCAGTTGTTAAATAGAAACTCTAAGAAATCGGACGGATTTCAGAGCAAAGTTGCGTGTTTCGCTTGTAGATCTGGGAAGTTAATTTTGAATTCAGTTTCGCCAGTTCCATATGTATGTACCCATGGCGTCTTTCACAATTGTGTTTCCTTCGAACACTACAACATCATCAATACGTGTTATTGCTCTGGTGGGAATACCTTTGAAGCGATAATATTTTAAGAGATCATATGCAGTAAATGAAACGTGCCGCTTTCTCCCACACACTTGCACACGCACGTGCATTGTCCCACGGTAATGTCTCAGCAGCGAACTCTCGCAAGATGCCCTCGCTATTCTTGCTGGATTGTAAGGGATGAAATATGATTTAAGACTGTGTTGTTTTGGCAAAAACAGAGAAAATAGAACACACAATGGCACAATGCTTACTTTAATTAAACCCTTGTTGTACCCCTGATAATCCTCTCGTATACGCCAGGGGGTACGCGGACTTCAGTTTTTGGATCCATTGGTCTAACATACATGAAAATACAATTGGATCTATCATGGGACAATTTTTTTTACCACTTGGCATACTTGGTTTGTTAGTGTTTAGGAAAATGGTGCCCTCAGAGTGAGTATTTTGAGGAAGTGTAACTCGATCCATAAAAAGTTACTTTTGACTCACTACGAATGCTTCCCACCAGTTTTCAAGTCTCATCGTGTTTGCATTACACCGGACTATCGCACAATAATTTATTATGAAGCTCGCTTCGACCCAAAAACTATCCTTGTAAACAAGCTCTGAATACGTGGAAAGGGTCCGCCTGTCAACTTTGACGCCACGATACTACGTGATCACCTTGCTAAATCACTTTCAGCTATCCGCGGGAATATCTACGCAGACGGGTTTAAAACCTCATTTTTTTACTACAATTTGATTTTTACTTATTTATTTAATGTTGTCAAATGTTACTTAAATCTTTATTTATACATTGAGAACGAATTTTAGGTTAAGCCTTATTTCTATTCCATATAAGTCTCTGTTTTTAGCAACAACAGCGAATAGCACATAAACTGACACAATTCTTACTTTCAGTACACCCTTCGTGTACCCCAGATAATCTGTTTGCATATGCCAGGTGTTACGCGTACCCCAGTTTAGGATCCATCGGTCTAACAGACATGAAAAATATAACTGGATCTACCATGGGACACTGAGTTGGACACTGCTTAACATTTTGACACATAGCAAAATTATTGTGGGCTGATCCAATGTGACATTTTCACTGAACTCGCTACATGTAGCCAAGGCAACATGGAGGTACACTCTGTCCAGGTTTTAGACGCCCTGTGCTATTTGTGAGTTAGTGAATCCTTTCCCGAATTTCTTTCAAGCCGATGGCGAAGCTGTTTTTTTGTCACGTGTCATACGCGGATTTTTAGTGTTTGGGAAAATGATTCCCTACGTGTGAGTATTTTGAGTAAGTGAAGCTCGATCCATAAGAACAACATTCGCCTCACTCCCCTACCAGTTTTCATTGGAGTCTCATCGTGTCCCCTGGTACAAGGTACAGTGTCACACTGCCACATGTCTGGTCAGCTATGCCGGTGGCGTTGTAAGGAGATGATTGTCTGGGAGAAATAAGTTGTATCCGTTGTCACAGCTGCCGTATACAACGAGTTACTACATTGTTACTGGCCGTCAGTTGAAACACCTTTGAAATCAACACAGCTAGTGATCTAGTGTTAGCCTGGGAGCTCTCTTTCATGCATTTATATATGCTATCAGTGTGGATATGGTTCTATATATAAAACTTCATCAAAGGAATACGTCGATATGTTTGTATACTTTCCACATTGTGTAGCTTAATGGCCTTATTGTTTCACCGCATACATGCATATGAAGCCATCTAATTATTTTCTGATAGCATGGTGAACTTTGTACATATGTGTTTAAGATTTTGTTAATTCATATACATTCCATAAAATGCACTATGTGCATTGTAATTATTATAATTGGACTATAACAGATGCATTTAGCAATGAAATCACACATAAATCAGTTATTTATGATAATTATTAGCAACAGTTTGACTTATGTGTGGAACCCGTTATTTAAAATGCTTCATAGTTGCATATGCTATGGAAGTATGTTACATGCGGTACGGCAAAATAGCTTTGGCCAAAATATGGGTGTGACTTTAAATTATGTTTTAACTGCAATAAATGGCATGGAGGAAAGTTGAGGTTTATGTCGACAGACTTTAATTACAGGTGCAGCTACAATTAATACACCGTTTACGGTAACGAAAATACGCTAATAATTAACATGTTAATATTGAATATAAATGCAATATGTTAGATGTAGGTAATATCATACAGGTTCTTTTCATAATGTAATGTCCCCATTTTCAGCTTTATTGTCGTATGTTACAGCTTGAATGAATGCGGTCTATCGGGTGCTGCTGCTGCAGAGTTGGCGACCTCACTGGATCGGCTGTCACGATTGACGCATCTCACGTGAGTATACAGTATTAGTTTGGCTCACATATTGTTTAATTACATTACATAATTAGGAACATCAACTGACTGGAGGTGTCCAGCCCCGGGCACCAAACATTTGTAATTCATAACTACAGCTGGGAAGCGGTGCTCACGTGTTAGAGCGCCCTACTGTCAATCGAGAGGACGGAGGTTCAATCCCACCTACCGCCGTTTCGAAACTTAGGCAATTTCGTTCACCCCACATTTGCCTGTATCTTTCGGAAGAGACACTAAAAGCTAGTGGTCCCTTCTATATGGTGTCTACGCCAGGGAAAGTAAAAGATCCCACGCAGGGGGTAAACGTGTAACCTGTAGTGGACTCACGTATTGTAGAGAGAAGGAAAACTCATGTGTTAGCCCAAGTTTGGGCTGTTTGGATTTAAAAATAACCTAAAACCTAAATATCTGTGCCTGGGGCTGCCTTGTTTCTGTCCTCTCATGGCCGACTCTAGAACACAGGAGGGCTGACGCCAGGTTCTCTATTACGTGTAAAATCACAATTAATCTCAGACATAAATCCCAATCAATGCTTTAAGCCCTGATACTTTCAAATAAGATCCTATCACCCATATACATACATACAGACCTGACACCACAAATAAGCTTATTTCCCTGAACAATAGCACAGGGGAACACACTTCAGGAACAATATGGACCCCTTCAAAGGTGCAGTGCAGGGTATTAACCTGACAGCAGCCCCCTTCAGGTGCAGCCCCCTCGGGTACCACCAATAGACAACACAACCCTGCCCCCGAACACAAATCCATATTCTTTCCATCTCAAACCCTGTCCATCCTGAGACTGACCAACCAGAATAGTTCACGTTGCCCCAGTACGGTGTTTGCACTATAAACTCTCAGATTTAGATTAAAGCGCAGCATAGAACACGCTTGTGCTGCCACCTTGTGCAATTAATAGTAGTAGATACTAAGGTATCAAATGCGTGTTTGTGAAAAATGTCCTATGTATAATTATATCTTGAAGTTTAAGAATTTTTGAGCAGAGGAAAAATACAGAGGGTTCAATCCCACCTACCGCCGTTTCGAAACTTAGGCAATTTCGTTCACCCCACATTTGCCTGTATCTTTCGGAAGAGACACTAAAAGCTAGTGGTCCCTTTTACCTGGTGTCTATAACTTTATAAATCATTAACTTTGAAAATATTCGTATCAGATAGTTGTATGTGCAAATTAAACCAAAGTGTTATGGTAAACAAAACACATTTATAGTTACTGTCTCCATATAACGTAGTAATTTAAGGGAAATTCTAGTAAGATGGCATGATGCTGCTGGAAGGGGGATATTAGACCCACCCTAACAAGTGCAGATTCCTGTCGAGAAATTAAAGGTGTAGGTTCAAGGAAGCAGAGAAAACATATACATGTATAAAGAAATCAACTTGTTTCTATCTAAATCCAATAGCGAAATGCACAGGATATGGCAAGATGTGGGTAAAAATGATGCAATCAGACAAAAACATTGATGTTTATTGGTCATAATATTGTACAACATATAGTACATAATATAGTGCAATGTGAGATAGGTGACCAATAACAGACCCACTAAAATTGCTGACTTATAAAAATGCAAAACAGCTAGCCACAGGAAGTTGTTAAACAATAATTTTACCTGGTCTTTCCTCATACCCCAAAATAATATATCTACACAACCAGATTTTATGTAGTCAGCACACACCAACTTTGATATATTTTCTCGGTATCAGTTTTAAAACAGCAGGTGCTGTAGTTTCATTTTGCTGTCGTCTAATGTTTTAAATATTATGTTAGCCTCCTTAGCATCTTAGCAATTTCACTCACATTTGACAACTTCTGCTCTGTATATGTTCATGAAAATGCTTTATCCTTTGGGTCTGTCATGCTGCTGTGTTAGGATTTTCTGAGGGTATTGGCACTAAATATGTAATATGTTATTGTTATTATGTTACAGCCTAGATGGGAACGAGTTCAGTGGCGAGACTACAGGTCAGGAGTTAGTGTCCAGCATACTGAACATGGCCTCGTTGCAGGAGTTGAGGTAAGTTCTACTTGTGGCACTATGTTACTGAACTATTACTATCAGGACTGTAACATATATGAACCACATAAGTCTCCCACCAGGAGTATTAACAGGGGTAATAACAACCTTTAACAATTCTCTACCTAAACCATAAATTACACAAATCTAATATCTTAGATGTTTTGCCTGAACGCCTTTACATATGTCTTAGGTGATGTTTCAATTATGTAATTCGGTAAAGTGCGCATTTCATGTATGCTTTTTTGTCGGTAATATTTCAGAGCACTCACTATCTCCTACCCCCTTAGTTTGCTTCTTCCAGTGGCTTGTTTTGATGATCAGCTGATATGGTTAATGCTGTAAACCTGTTCATTCCCAAAGATGTAGAGGATCACACAGACCATGTTATTACTGACCCTGTGAACAATGTGTGGTCAGTGAGTGTATATTTCCAGTACAGCTATACTCACAGAATTGAACACCGCTAAACATGATTTCAGTGCACCTGTTGTTAGTGCAAAAACATGGGTAATTTACATGACCTTGATAACCCATGTAACCAGTTTCTATACTAAATCACCGGGAACAGAAGATAGTTTAGTGAAACACCTAGGTAATAGTATCAACTAATATAATAACAGAGCCGCTGTACGGTTAAAGTTCCACAAACACTTTTAGTCCTTTGGGCTAGAGGTCTAATAAACGTGTGACACCACTCTGATTGTGCCGTCCGTTGTGTGTCATGCGACATTAACTTTCACATATATATCATAACCATTGAAATTCTATTGTTCACATATTGCATAGACATTCCTTAAGGTACCGTCACTATGCACACTATTTTAATTTGATTGACTCATTTTCACTGAAAGCCACATTTGACTCTAAAGTGGCTCTCATGTGTACTGATGTAATGCAGGAGTTTTAGAGAACTGGGCAATGCATACAGCTACGCAGGTGCATGGGTGGCAAATGCGCTATATTTGATACACACACACACACACACACACACACACACACACACACACACACACACACACACACACACACACACACACACACACACACACACACACACACACACACACATATATATATATATACATGTATGTATATATATATATATATATATATATATATATATATATATATATATATATATATATATATATGTGTGTGTGTGTGTTTTTAAAATGTCACCATTTTGCTTTATATGTGGCATATTGGTTAGAGTCTAATATTTTGACTTTGTTCCATTAAAGTTATAGTCACTAGTATTTTATTAATAGTAATTTTTTATTTATCAGGCCCAACTAGTGTTACCGATGCATCAACACGTGCTCATTACACGCACAGTGCACCCTATCCTGTGCAGATTGACACACATTGGAGTGTTATCTGGTCACATAAATGGCCTAACATACACTAGTTTTTAACATCACATACCTTAATGTGTGTGCAATGACAAAATATTATCATTATAATATCAAATGTGGGCAACCAGTTAACAAGGGACGGACCACAAATATTCATATATCTCATTGCATGAACACTGACACGAATTCTGCTGGCAGTGGATATGTTTCAGTTAGTAAGCTCACGTAGCCTTTGAGAAACACATAATTATTATTAAGTGTTATATTTTGATAATATTAATATTATTAAGCCACCTTATGAGCATAGACTAGTTACACTACACATGCTAGAACATAAATTATATGTCACCTACTGTTCGATAAGAGCAGTGAGAACATCAGCCTCCGTGGCAATCCTGGCACTCTCTGAGTTACCCTCTAAGTTGGTCCCCATCTTCGAGTCTGTCCGTCGACCCATAACATAAATCTACTCCCAAGCTAGACAGAAACTGGAATTATTTTCCCCACCTGGATTAGCTGTCAATTTATTGGTGTCTCCCTGTTATAGCTACCTCCCGTTATAGCTACTTCTTATTTCTTCTTTTTATAATTTTGCAAGATAAGGGAGCATTAACTATTTCAAACAGGTTTGAGACCCTGTGACATCTGATGAACCAGTTATCCTCTGCAATGCTAGACTAGTTAGAATGTTTGACAAAACACAATTGATTACATTGAGTACTTTTTGATGAACACAATTAAGTACTCTGTACAATTAACGGCATTGTCTTATTAAAACTGTTTTGCAGATGTGTTTTATGTTATATATATTTTTTAATTTTGATGGCTTATAAAATGCGTCCTTTGTTAATGCATTTCGTGTGTGTGTGTGTGTGTGTGTGTGTGTGTGTGTGTGTGTGTGTGTGTGTGTGTGTGTCTGTGTGTGTGTGTGTATTGTATATATATATATATATATATATATATATATATATATATATATATATATATATATATATATATATATATATATATATATATATATATATATATATTATATATATATATATATATATATATATATATATATATATATATATATATATAAATATATATATATATATATATATATATATATATATATAAATATATATATATATATATATATATTGAGCAGGAGCATATATATAGAACCACAGGAGAACTGCGTGGCTCATATGTACGCCATGGAATGCTCCTGTGACATTTTGCCAAATCCATGATTAGCATCACGTAAGTCAGAATTGCTAATGCCTCTGCTGGGTGGGGCTCAACAAACACACTGTCATACGTACAGAATACATGCAACTAGTATGCAAAGTTGGTGACCGTTGTGCCTGGGCCTAAGCTGGGTGTTCCCGCCATCTTTTGGAGGATGCTAGCCACCAAGGCTTGAAAGTCTGTGTCATGGTCCTGTTGAAGGAAGTACCTGGCTGTAGCATAAAGACAGGCGTGGAAACGATGTTGGAGCTGGAACCGATGGGGGTGAATGTCGCTGCTGCGAGCCTCCATCAGGTTGACTTGGGTTTCCAGCAGTTGTCACTGCACAAGGGGAAAGGTGATGTGAAACGAGGTAGGAAAAGTGTCGCAGTCCGAGCTGTCCAATGAGTCATCTACCGGTTTCGCAGGCATCTGAGTTGGCCTTATGGAGTGTCTGCTTGCAGGTGGAGGGCCGGCCTTCCTCCCATGTGGTTCCTTATGCATTGCTGGAATCAGAGAACACAGCAGCGCAGGTTTCCGTGGATTTGGATTCATATCCGGGATAGTTACAAGCATAATGCAGCAGTGTCACCTCTGACAGGAACATATGCATTTTTTGCACGTGGAAATTCCACTATCAGCTGAAACAGGAAAATCGCATAGTGTTTCCGAGTACACTGTATTAGGTTTGGCTGGTAGATGTGTGTCAGTGACAGTGCACCTACAAATGTCCGTAAATGCAAATTAATATATATAGGTCAAACACTGAAGTGTAATATATTCCAATACATGGTACACAATAAACCTGTCCTCACATCGTTCGACAATATGGGCGTAAGTTATCACGAGCATAAAAACACCGATGTGATATATCCCCTTGCCTGTACGTAATTATATAATAGAATGTTAGAACTAGAATATAGAAACTCATCCTTATCACCCTGGGCTGATCACAATGTACATAAGACAAGAAATGTATGGTCTACAAGATGGGCTCTACATCTAGCCAGGCTCATGCATATACATGTGTGCATAGTTGAGGAACACGTCATCATCACCCTGGGTTGACCGCAATGCAGGCCTGATAATAACTGTGTGATCTATAAAAAAAGGCTAATCATGCTAATAGCATACATCGGTGAGGATTACATTGTCATCACACTGGGCAGGCTGCAATGCAAGCCCAACAACAGCTGTGTGGTCGAGGATCTAGTCACATAGCGAGAGTCAGCAGATCGTATGTCGGTCGTCACTCGGCGCGGACTACTGACTATGTGTAAAATGTACTTAGTAGATCCGCTAGATGGCAGTACTGAATCGAAGAAACCAACTATCCAGCTTAGCTGAGACAACATCAAAGGTAACATGGTCCAGTTGGTCAATGTTATATTATGTAACATTACTGGCAATAATGTAGACTAGATACCATGCAACAAAATATATAAGTGTAGCACATACAAGTTTTTCTATAATGACTTACTAGTAGTAACGTGACTTTACCTACACTAATTTAGTGGAAAGACCGCCGATATAGGCATGTTTAAATATATTTTTTAAAGTCAGGATAGCTGGGCTATATTTACGACAAAGCTTCCCTTTCCCCTCTCTTGAGCTTTTGACGTGTCATGATTAATCACCCAGAGTGGTGGCTAGTGACTGTAACTAGATACAAGCAACGATCTGGACAGCGTGTCCACTGTGGCTTGGACAAGAGTGGAATGCTACGTCAACAGTCAGTATGCCGGATAAATCGTACACCCAGTGCCTGCCTATTAGGTGTTTTTGTGTGAATAAAAGGTACTGATTACTGAGCATTACTCAAGTGATGCCTACAGGTTAGTATAAGTGTTGATGCTTATAGCATCTTCCCACTGACTCATATAATGATTAGTTTTCTGTCTTTAGTAGTTAGTAGCCTTTTGATATTTGTTTTTTGTCATTCAAAGCATGCATGATGTCATAAAATTGTTCGAGCATCTTGCAATTTTGTCATAGCTTGATAAAATACTGTTCAATATGCTCTTGGAGCATTACAATGCTAAGCACACACCTACCGATTTTCAGCACACACCTACCAATTAGTCGGCGTAAACTCAGTCGGCCGACTGCAGTCGGTAGGTGTGTGCCGAAATTTTCGCCGACGGTCGGCCTTATTCCGCCGAATTAATGCCGAAGCAAATGTTGAATCGGCAGTCGACGCTAGTTTGCAGTCACCGTTAGATAAATACGTATCCGGTGTCAGCTGTGACGAATCGGCGTATATCCGATGACGAGTCGACTGGTGTGTGCTGGTTCTTTTTCATAACACGATGGTCGGCGGTAATTTGGCCAATAAGAAGGCAACACACGATCATATGACATATCTCGACATAACACTACGCCCGCACGTTTTTTTCAGTTTTCAAACCAGCTTGCATTTTTTATTTTAATAATTTATTTTTATATGTTTACTAACATAGCGAATAACTAACATTTGTTCTATCCTATAAGTACTTAGTCATTGGTCATCGTCGTTTTATATCGTTTATTTATAAAGACGCCGGCATAAATAAACGTAATTTCTGCATGATTTTACTTCACGCTTCTGGTCGGAATCGCCATTTTGTCTTGAAACGCTACCGCTCGAGGCGCCGCTACCGGACACATATATAACCTTAAAATCTGCATAGCGGTGCTAGCGGTAACTAAATCTTTTGAAGAATTCTTTGGGTGCGACTGATTCGACTTTAACGTAACGCGCGTTTAAATATAAGGTTGTTTTACTGATATAAAAACAGTTTTCGGCGTTGTGCAGTTTTTCGCTGGAAGATTACATTTTGTTTAAACACGCAAGCCATATCGTGGTGAAGGCTAACTGCGGAGCTCCATGTTATTACGGCGTTACCATCGTCAGCAAGCGGATTGTCGAACAAGTGAAGTGGCATTCTTAGGAAATTTGCATAGTTGTCCCGTTCCTTTTGGGGCAGTTCTTAAACTAAATGTACATACGCCCATTGCGCCTCTCTCGCCGCTATATATGGGGTTAATATGGGGACGCATCCACGCATTCCTTGTCTTCGTTTTCCGTAGTCGACATCGGTGATGGCGACATCGTAGTGATGCAACTATCACTATCGCCAGCCCAAACTCATCATTCCTTCCTCTGTTAATGGAGTCATTCTTGTGAATAAATTCTCTCAAGTAAACACCAAAGGTGTAAACACGCATATTTAATTGATTTTAAGGACACGCTTAGCGCCGACGGTCGGCGTAAGTCGATAGGTGTGTGCTGGCAAAAGTCGGCGTTAGTCGGCGGAACTAATTGGCGTTTAGCACCAACTGTTTTTTAAGCCGACTGCCAACTGAAGTAAGCGTAGTCGGTAGGTGTGTGCTTAGCAGTAGTTCATGATTACTCACTTACTTGTTAAGAATTTTCCAATTTGTTGACTTTGATCAGCATTTCCCCCCCACATATTCCAAACTATTCTGGTTACTTTTTTAAATGAAAGAACCAGGATGTTGGGAAGCCTGATGTCATGTCATGATTAGCTGAGGCATGCTGTAACCCAAAACTTTAGGATTTCCAAAAAAAGCACAATTGTCACGGAGTTGAAGCCACTTTAAAATTTGGCAAGCAGTGTTAGATCATCAGCACACAAAATTCAAACTAGCTAGGATATATGAAAAAACATGGTCAACAAAAGTTGGGCATCTGACGTGCGCATAGGCAATGGGCATCCTCTGTTATTTCCCATAAGGGTGTTTACCGTTCGAAACATCGCCTTAGTGTAATGCCGACACTGCTTGATTTGTTTCTCATAGTACTCAGAATTGGCGGCACGTTGTGACTTGTTGACAACGACACAAAAGTCACGGTAGATTTGGTGATGTACCTCTAGTTTTGTTGAGCACCAGCGACGTTCTAGCTGCCGTCGTTTGCGTTTAGCGTCACGAAGAGTGCCCATGTACCATGGGGCGTGTGGTCGGAGCGTTATTGTCCGATTAAACAGTGATGCCTGGGAATTGATTATATCATTCAACGAGCGATTATAGTTTGTTATTTAGTCATGGAGAGGTGTTTCACTGTCACATAGGTTTTTGTCCTGACAAATGCATTCTTTGAATGTTGTAGTATCGATTGCACGTAATTATCGAAATTTAACAATCGCTCGATTTGTGCGTGGTTTTGACAAGCGAGCAGAGAACGACATTGCGTAGTGATCACCTCTGATGTTTCCAGATGTATCACGTAACACTGGATCAGTCACTTCTAGTTTCTGTATGATGTCATCGGAATCTTCATTTGTTATCATGACATCCAGCGTATGACCTTTTTTGTGAGTTGATTCATTGACATGTTGCTTGAGTCCGCAGGTGGAGAGCGACTCTTTGAATCTATGGGTGTCTGTGTTGGTGTCCGAGTCGAGATGAAAGTTGATATACCGACGATGATGCTGTCTGCGTATTCAACTGCAACATGCTCAATGAAAGATGACCATTCTTGTAAGAAAACGCTTGTCTTGAATGCGTTCTGAGTGGATGTTGGCGGATGGTACACGACAATACAATGAATTGTTGCACCGTGATGTTCAACACGGCAAATAGTATATTCAAAATGTGCCACGGTAGTGTCATTGGATGATGACACAGTTGTCACCGGTAGTCCGGTTTTAAACATGATTCCCACGCCGCCACCGATTCTTCCAGTATTTCGTGGAACTCGATAAAATTCATATCCAGTGGGGACCATCTCACTGATGCAGACAGCGTCAATGTCAATGCGAAGCCATGTCTCTGTCAGGCACGTAATGTCGTAGTCGTGAGAGGTGACATTGTCCGAAATTGAAAGATTTTTTTTTCACGGAACGAGTATTCAGGCAGCACACGTTGATATGGCTTGACTCCAAATACAAAGATGGCGTACTGCCAAGTTCATGTAACAATGTCCACGTGGTGGAATTCAAGCTTGGCTTATTGGAATATCTACGTTTGACAAGTTGACAGGCAGTGTGGAACAATTGGTCTTGTGTTGTCATGCTTTACCGGATACAGCGAATTGAGGCAGCCACTGACGCGTGACAGCCAATCTGCCAGGTGGCTTGGTGTGCACTATGGTTCCAGCCTCCCAGGTGTCGTCAAGCCTGACTGGTCACCAGTGTAGCAGAGCAGTGTTTTAACATACATAGCAACTCATATATGTCGACTTGTATGAAATTGTCCGACGAATTGTAGTGCAGATATTTCACAAATCACACCTCATAAATATTATAAATGTACGACGGTCACAACTTACAGAAAATCACAATAACGTCCAGAGCTTGCAAGGTGCAACCGTCATTCTTGGCTGGTTATGTTTCACTGCCATAAATATATATATATATATATATATATATATATATATATATATATATATATATATATATATATATATATATATATATTAGTTTGTGTGTCGTCAGCATAACAATGGTATTGCAGGCCATGTCGTGCGACGATGTTATGACCCTTGTGGCACGCCACATTTCATAACACAATCAGCGGATGTTGCGCTGTTCACGGCGACTCTCTGGTAACGTTCAGTGATGTACGACTGGAGCCATGAAAGTGCTGCTTCTGTAATGCCGGCCGAGTGTTGCAGTCGATTCATCAAGATGTCGTGATTTATTGTGTCGAATGCACTGGACAAATCGAATACAACCTTGCCCTTCTCATCCAACGTCGCGGCGATGTCGTTCTCCACCGTCTCCGTTGAGTGTCCATGGCAGTATGCTGATTGAAATGGATCGCCTAAGGTGTTCATGTCGAGATGAATGTTCATTTGTATTGCAATCACTTTTTCAACAAGCATTGAAAAAAATGGCAAGTTCGAACTTGGACGGTAGCTGCATAAAGCATCTTCATCAAACGTAACTGGTTATGACAGGTCTAACGACCGCCTGCTTGAATGCGTCAGGTACAGTTGAACTTTCGAGGGAGAAGTTTATTATAGCTGTGATCATACCTACATAGTTTCAGGAGCCATATATGTAGTGGGTCTAGTCCGCACGACTTGCACGGTGAGTCTGCGATCAACTTTGAAATGTCTGAATCATTAACTCCTGGGAAGCGTGTCAACTGAGCACCGCGGAAGGCAGTGTCACCACGGAATGCAGCTGCTGTAGCATATGAACGATCATCGCTACGGTGAGTTATGCTTTGTCGAATGTCACTCAATTTCTTCTCGACGTGGTTGCTGAACCGTTGGGCCAGATCATGTGAAGACACATATGACGGCAGTTGTGCGTGGCAACTGACTCCCATTAGGCTTTTCGTGTTATTAAAGAGCTGCTTTTGATTACTCCTACAACTCGCGATCTTGTCAGAGTAGTAATTACGTTTCGCGGTGAGTAGCATACGGTTTACAACCATACATTGCGCCCGATACACTTGCCTGAGTACCATAAGGCCCGTGCGTAGCCTTGTCCGCTCCGCTCGCTGTCTGTAATGATTATCGCGTGGCAGCTCATCGGTATTCCACGGCGAGTCAGGGCTCAATGTTACTGTTTTCACGATCAAGGGAGCGTTGTGGTCAACAATGCGATGTAATCCGGTGTCGTACGCTTCGACCATTGCCCCAACAGGTCCGTCGAAGAGAAGATTTGACAGAAATGCAATATATGTCATGAAGTCAGAAACGCCTATCTGTTTCAATCTGCGAAACGTTGTTGTTTTCCGCATCCCAGACGGCGTCCGTGTGTTTACGTCAAAACTGATGGATAGATGGTCTCCGGACGAACTGCCACGTGTAACGCATAAACATGGGTCGTATATATTTGCCAGTGCAGGTACTATGCAAGTATTGTCTCTAACAATGACCACATCCAAAATGTGCCCCTTACTGTGGGTGGTTTCATTCACGAGTTGTTTTATTCCGCGGTCGCAGAGTGTCTCAGAAAAACGTCGCACGTCCAGTTGTATTGGGATGTCCAAATGAAAGTTCAAATCACCAGTGATAATGACATCACGCATGTCCAGCATTATATCGTCTAAAAACGCAGACCACTGATAAAAAAAAACGGTGTTAGAAAAACCTTTCGCTTCGATGGCGGCGGACGATACACAACGCACAGCCTGAGTGTGACACTACGTATAGTAACGTAAGAATCGGAGTTTTCTTAATTACTATAATTGTCACGCATATGTATCGGGTTTACTGTCAGCGAGGATCTTAATAGTTTTACTATGATGTTTCACTCCTGCTTTCGCCAATGTGGAAATTAGCGCGCAGCGCCATCTATCCGCCGAAGTGTAACGGCCGCAATCAGAGTCGTAGCAGTGCAATGGATGACAGAAAAATGCGAAGCGAGGGTCAGTTTTGTGCAACTGCAACAATTCTAGATGGAAAAGTCCTGGGATAAGTTTATTCCGATTCCCAAAGGACCAAGAAAGGTACTTCAAAGTGATTTTTCAAATGTGACCTTCATGCTGGATTCTATCATAATAATATAGAACTTTTTATTAACATTGCAGTGATGCAAACGTCATCTATGTGGCTTGATTAGAAGAAAAGGTATGATTTGTTAAACATTGCCTATGTTCATGCTTTTTGCATCCTCGGCTTAAATTGATGAAATTGCATTTCGGAATAGGTCACAGATAAAAACCAGTATAGATTTAACATAAGTTTCTCTAATAACAATTAATTATATATTTACTTTAAGGTTATTTTTGGCAAATTGATAAACCAGTAACTACTTGCAAAAATATGAACTTGAAAATGGCCAATTATAATTATTATCCCCCATCTCAATTCGAAGTAGTCGAGTTGCCACCCTATACTGTCCTGTAGGGAACCTGGAAATGTTTGGTCGTCTAAGGTTTTTTTTGCTGATTCATATAGATTATGTGTCCCTGAACTCAAATCCGTGGGGTGGCAATGCGCCATCCTTGGGCAACTCGTGGGAACCACGATAATCTAAGATGGCTGCCGTGATCCTGATAAATTACACTACATCATGCTAGGAACATAATTTTTTTATGTACACGCATGCTTTAAGGTATCGTTTATAATAATGTCCAACTATGTCCACGTGACCAAAATTCAACATGGCCGCCATTTCCACCAACTATTGCCAACATCGAGCATAATTTGATTGCCTTTTGCTATATAAATATGATTTTATTTTGTACATTCCTATGTTTTACCATATCGGGACTTAAAAGGAAGTATTTCAAGTGATGTCCGCCCAAGAAAACCCGTGTAATATTAAAAATGGCGTCATTTTAGCCAAACAGATGCAAGTGCCACGATTTTGTGCCTATTGCTACGTTTTAGCATACGGGCAAGAACATAGTACTGGTGTATATACTTGTACTGCCTTAATTATACGTGAAATATATTTACATGCAATATACCACCATATGAGGAATTTAATGTAATTATTTTCTATGGTCACGTGACACAAAATCAAGATGGCCGCCATTTCAACCGAAAATAGCTCGAAGATTTATTTACAATTTCTCTTCAGCATTGAACATTCATCATGACTGAGTTCCAGGTAGGCAAATAGTTTTACCTTTATGTATGTGTATATTACTACACCTGACAAGAAGCACAAAAAGCTTGGGAAATGACACAAAATGGTATAACATCAGAAGTACTGAATTATATAAATGCTGATACCCACTGAGAACTTGTTTGCAATGACACGTTTCATTTGGGCATTGACACAGTATACATTATTAACCATTGATATTTAAACGATAAATCATTCCCATTACGTTCTCGTAGAAAAGGTTATTCCCCATTCTATCTAGCTCCCCTCTGCCTCCGTACTATCACCTTCATCCTCATTATCATGTCTAACTTCATTCTCATCATGTTTTGTGAAAGGATTGAAGCACATAGCTTCGCCAACACAATAACAGTATGGCGTGCAAGACAATCCTGCAGAATGACAGCTACATGCACGACTGATGCAAGCTTTCCCGACAGCTTTGCATTGGCAGTTGATGACGTCCATGAGGGCAGGAGGAGCTGCTGGTCCTCTTGCAATGCGTGGAGTTGGCACACACCCTGCACCACTTACCAATTCCCACCCGTAAGCAGCGATGTCAACAGCAGGCGGAGTCTGCTGGTATGCTGCCTTCCAGAGCATTACTTGATAGTGTGCTCGCAGGATGTGATATGCCAAATTAGCGTCTGTCTCCTCCTTCATCTCATCATCAGCTGAATACATGGACTCTATGGCGAGTGTGACATGGGCACAGACAGGGTAGGACTCCTCCCAAATGGCCACTTGGTCTTCTGACATGGTTAATCCCTTCAACCCCCCAGGCATCTTACCCTTCTTGATGTATGTTTGCTCTCCAAACTGATCTGCAGACACAGAACTCCATGTGCCTGGCCTATGACGACATACATGAGCACCTGCTAACAGATCCATCTTGGCATCATCTGGCAACATATGCTGCATTTCTATCACTTGTATTTGCCGGTAGTAGTGCTGCTGCAAACGATAATCACAATCACGCTCAGCACGTTGGAATTGGTGCGCAATGAGCGTAGGCCGTATGAGGCTGTCAACCCACAGCCTACCGGTTGGGTGTTCCCGAGCTGCGTCAAGATACTGACTGATATCTTCGAATGCATTGGGACCATCTTTGAAGAAGTCGTATAGCAACACTGCTGTCTACATACGAAAAGCCCGCATTGATTTCACCCATTCTTCAAGACCCCTATCTTTCATTAAGTTTCCATTACAGCCATTGGATGACATTAGGGTGTGCATGCCACCAGGTCGAAGAATGACTGACTTTAAGCGGTTCCCATGACTGGCCCACTTGATAAGTGTTGCTACGATGTAAAGTTGCATGTCAGCGGATAGATTTGAGGTCTTCATCCCAAGTTCAGTGAGAGTTTTCTCAAAGTATGACAGCGTCGTGAGAACAGTGTCACGTTGGGATGGTGGTGCGTCGATGAGAGGACCAAACATGTAGGTAGTGGGTGGTTTAGGGGAACATTCCACTCTCGCCAGGGCAGCATTATAGCCTCCCCATTCGATATGGTTTGGATCATGCAGGAGGGAGATCTGCCATTGAGTGTCCACGACCTGGGCACGTTCTAAACGTCCCTGTAGTGCACATACATCAGAGAATGGTGGGCCAGACCTACATACCACAAGAGGGGAGTTCACTTTCTTCGGGCCTGTATACCGTTCCATCACAACGCTTACAAAGGCGTGGAATGGTGAGGGTGTGCAGGCCAGCCTTTGCACTGCCACATTCTAGAACACCCGAAGGGTGCTGTTGAAATTATATTGCCATGGCGTGTGTCTCACGGCGACCACTGGGAGTGCACACAAGGAGGTCAAAATTGTCAAACCAGCCGAATATCGGGCCTACTCTCCGCATCAAGCCGATCGCCTCGTGAACTTTCCCCCATTTACACTTGTGTGCTTGGCGGCTGATTTGCGAAATCGCATAACCTCATCATACGTTGTCACGATACCATGCTCGTTGAGCACCTTTACCAATTCCGAACTACCAAATTTATGATGTAACTTCACAGCAAGACCAACAGTGGTTTCATTTGTGGAGTTGGAAATGTGCTGTTGAATGCACTGTGATATGGTTACTGCTGATTTATTCAAATCTCCGTTGGAAACACAATTGAGACACTAATGCTAGCAAAGTAGGAGATGTGTTGGCAACAGTCTTCTCAAACATGAACTGACTTAAATCGTAAGCATTGCTACGAGGAAGTGCTAGAACTTCAGCTTTCACCCTGCGTACTACAGTTTCTACACCGTCATAATTGACAATCTTCGAAGTCTTGCCTACAACATCTCTGAAACCAACAATAGATGCACAACCCTCAATGTGTAAAACAACGATATTCTCACCAAAGTAATCACAGAGATTAGCGAACATTTTTTCTTTGTGAGCTGACCACCTGCACTACAATAGTTTCCATACAATTCACCAGTAGTGTGACTGACAGTACGCTTCGCATACATATAACCAATACATGAGGCGAGAACAGCATCTACATTGCTAGGCTTGACACACCTACGTGTACAACTGGCCCGAGGAAATTTACAGAACCTATCGTAGCATAACTTATGAGGTATTTTCGGTTGAAATGGCGGCCATCTTGATTTTGTGTCACGTGACCATAGAAAAAGATTACATTAAATTCCTCATATGTTGGTACATTGCATGTATATATTTCACTTATAATTAAGGCAGTACAAGTATATACCAGTACTATGTTCTTGCGCGTATGCTAAAACGTAGCAATAGGCACAAAATCGTGGCACTTGCATCTGTTTGGCTTAAAATAACGCCATTTTAAATATTACTCGGTTTTCTTGGGCGGACATCAGTTGAAATACTTCCTTTTAAGTCCTGACATGATAAAACTTAGGAATGGACAAAATAAAATCATATTTATATAGCAAAACACAAAAATTATGCTCGATTTTGGCAATGGTTGGTGGAAATGGCGGCCATGTTGAATTGTGGTCACGTGGACATAGTCGGACATTATTATAAACGGTTCCATTGAATTCCTCGTAGCATAAAGCATGCGTGTACATACAAAAATTATGTTCCTAGCATGATGTAGTGTAAATATAAACACATTTTGTAATTTATCAGGATCACGGCAGCCATCTTGGATTTTCGTGGTTCCCACGAGTTGCCCAAGGATGGCGCATTGCCATCCCACGGATTTGAGTTCAGGGACACATAATCTATATGAATCAACAAAAAAACCTTAGACGACCAAACATTTCCAGGTTCACAAAATGGCAACTAGACTAAAGATGAAGCTTCAATTATTTAGTTCCAGAAAACATGGCTGCTAAGAATGGAGAAGCACATTTTTGCAAGCATAAATAATCCTTGATTTAACAGTTGAGACCACAATTAGTGTTCAATGTCATTCTAATTAGACTAGCTGTGTTTGCCGTGCTGGTAGAGAGCGTACCATTTATTTATGATTGACACGAACGAACCACGCTCAGTCGCCGGCTCAGAGCGTTTACTCGGGTCACGTGACCACACGAAGAGGTGTTTTTTTAATGTTATCATCATCTATAGCGCATCAATAAATTGTGTGCACATATTTATATCCACCGTAATGTATTTCCTTTAAGATCATTGCCACAGTTAAATCATACATGTTAAATCATAAATGTAATTAAAATTGATGTAATCTGACCGGACCGTAACGAAAGACATATAGCGTTTGTTTACATTTACCGCGCTCATCTAATTTCAATATTTCTCGCTGTACTAAACCTATTTCTGCACTAAACACCTATTGGCAGTGCAGATATATCATAAACCTTACTGGCGAGATACTTCATCCACATGGAAATATATATTATGCCGAACTCGACGAATTTTCTTCGCCGGGCCGGTTCTGGGGCGCAAGGACTGAGAACAATATGGTCATGGTTACACTTCGGCGGACAGGTGGCGCTGATGGTTGATTTGCACGCACGGCCTATCTAGATCTGCATACTGAGACATCCTAGTAACACTATAAAGATCCTTGCTGTCAGGCCGGACTTGTACAACACTGCGACACCCCCTCCACGTGTTCCATGTGGTCGTGACACTGAATGAAATTCGTATCCAGAGGGAACTAATATACTTATCACGTGACCGTCTATGGTGCTGCCAAGCCACGTTTCCGTCAAACCTAAAATGTCGATGTCCAGCGAAACCACAAGGTCGGAAACTGATACCGACCGGCCTGAGCTGCCACACTGGGTAATTTCCTCTCCCTATTACTGATATTATCATACGTTTATACGCGGTTCGCTACTTTAATGTTACATTGTGTATGACACTGAAGGTGTGTGGATTATGACGTTACAACTTGGAGGTGTCTGGCTGCCTGGATTTTAGTTATTTTATGTGACTCTACATGTTTTATATTTGCCGCGCTATCAATGAACTAGAATCGTCGTCATGGTGATCGCATACACAAGTCACCAACTTCGCCAACTATGTCAGCGATCCACAAAATCACTCATGCGCGTCTCCAGGGAAGTCTACTATAACCTGAAGCAATTGGACATTTGTTACGCAATGCCAACACACATATTGACCAATGGCGGTCAGTGTCGTCTGCGAGCGCCAGAACCAATTCCACCCATTGTGCCAACGACGAGGAATGCTGTTGTTAAACAAACTGGTGTAAACAATGCTAACTTGATTTCACTGACTTCCATTGAATCGCGTACTGGGTCTACCACTGAGCGAAGCTGCTATGATCGATCTCTTACCAGTGCTGTGACATGTGTGCTCCTCAACACTCGATCTGTCTGTAATAAACAAGTAACAGTTAAAGAAACATGATTGATCAAAAATGTTTCTTAATGTTTCTGACCGAAACATGGTGCAAATTAAACACGACTGCTGTTCTCAACGAGTTAATCCCGCCAGGTTACAGCTTCATAGGCGAGTGCCGTTCGTCGAAGCGTGGAGGCGGCGTCGGATTGTTATACAAGTCGGCATATAAATTCCGCAAGACTACAACCAAACCATATGACACATTTGAACATTTGGACGTTAAATCAGCGCAAAAATCGAGACCTGTGCGTATTGTCATAATTTACCGCCCACCGACCATCTCCATTATGTCGTTCCTTGATGAATTCGCAACGTTCGTAAACGAAATAGTTGTTACCAAGACATCCTCATTGTCGGCGACTTCAATTTTCACTGTAAACATAATGGTGCGCCTGGTGTAAAGGTACTGAATGACATTTGAGCAGAAAACAACTTAAAACAACAAGTCACAGATCCCACACATATGAAGAGACACATGTTAGAGTTGGTGATAACACGCTCATCCAGTTCATTCGTGTCGTTAACTACAGCGTACCCCAGCAGCATATCAGACCACTACAGTGTCGTTTTCCGTCTGTCGTCTGCTAGCCCAGTGTATGCTCGTCCCTTGAAACGGCTGCGTGATTTTTGCGGAAATTATCAAGAACATCATCAGATTGTACCCTCCAAAGACATGCAGCCTGGACTCTTGCCCCACTGATCTGTGTAGTAGGTGTACACGTTCCTTATCTGGTGGCAATAGTGAATAACAGCTTAATGCAAGGACTTGTTCAGGTAACTTTTGAGAACAGCCATAGTAAAACCGCTTCTGAAATCCGACACTCTCGACAAAGACCTGTTAAAGAACTACAGACCAGTGTCAAACATAACATTCGTCGGGAAAGTCTTGGATAAAGTCGCAGTTCGTCGTTTGCTTGATCATCTCACTTTGAATGGGCTGCATGAAGAATACCAATCAGCATATAATATGCTTCACAGTACAGAAACAGCTCTACTGCGTGTACAGCATGACATTGCTAGGGAACTCGACACGAATCATGCAATGTTGTTTATCATGCTGGACTTATCAAGTGCATCTGACACGATTGACCATGAACATTTGCTGACACTATTGCACGACGAGTACGTTATACGTGAAACGGTGTTATCATGGTTCCGGACGTACCTAGAAGACCGCACCCACTGTGTCCAGATAGACTCAAACACTTCCGCGAATATTCCGCTACAGAGTGGTGTGTCACAGGGCTCGGTCCTTGGGCCTGTCATGTTCACTCTTTACACCATGCCAATGCAGCGGATATTCAAAAGACATGCAATAAAATATCATAAATATGCCGACGACATTCAATTACGTGTATATGCTTCATACAATCCCGCTAAACCAGGCGACCAAGTGGAAACTGCGAGGCGAGTCACAGACTGTATTGATAAGTCAGGCGATGGATGGCGGTGCGCATGCTGAAATTAAACGATGCAAAAACTAAGATGATGATCTTTAAATCAAAACATCATCCCAAGGTGCACGGACAGGCTCCTTGTCAATTGGCGATGATATGATTTCACCATCACACCGCATAAGGAATCTAGGAGTTCACAAGGATCAACATCTGACGATGACAGATCATGTAAATGTTGTGTGTGCCGCATGTAACTACCATATATATAGACTGTCGTCAATACGGCACTACCTAACAACTGAAGCCTCTCGACTCGACTACTGCAACTCATTGTTTTATAACATCCCGTTATCACAGACAGCTCTGTTGCTGCGTGTCCAGAACAATGCAGCCAGGCTAATAACACGCACCAGTAAAATGACCACATCAGTCCAGTGTTGAAAGAGCTGCATTGTCTGCCAGTTGAGAGCAGAATCGCCTTCAATATGTTGGTAATGACTTTTTAAATGCATCAGTGGTTTGGCTCCGTCTTACCTGGCAGAATTTGTTCAACCAAGAAAGCGTGACGGACGCCTACGCCAGAACTATGCGCCAACACTGCACCAAGGCATAACAAAGAAATGTATTGGTGATTCGGCATTTGGCGCAGCAGCACCTCGACTGTGGAATGAGTTATCTGTGAACATTCGTGCATCCGGGACGTTGTCTATGTTTAGAAAGTGTTTAAAATATATACCTTTTTATTAGACATTTCAATTAATTTAAATTGTTTTGAAATGATGGATATTGCTTGATAATTTATTTTTAGTGTCCTACACGTTTTAATCAGTGTTTATGTTTTAGATTAATTTATAGATTGATATATATATATATATATATATATATATATATATATATATATATATATATATATATATATATATATATATATATATATACGTATACAGTTTTAGTAAAGGTTTTAATGTTATATTAATTAATATATTTGACATATCAAGTTTTTGTAGTATACATTTTAAAAACAGTGTGTAATTTAGTTTAAAATGAAAGCCGGGACACAAGCTTTTTCGGTTGCCGCACCAACGGTGTGGAATTCGCTTCCAGCCAGTTTTAAATCAGAAGGTAATATAGTTTCATTCCGCCGACGCATAAAAGCCTATCTCTTTAATGTTGCCTATCCTCCTTAGCCTCCTAGCTTCTTCATCCACCCATTGACGACTCAGGCATTGTTTTCGATTACGAATTTGCATAATTCCCTGGTTTTGTCGCGCCACTGATTTTGATCTTAATATTGGCGCAAAAGAAATTATTATTATTATTATTATTATTATTATTATTATTAAATTAATTTATATAATTTACATACAAAGTTTTACTAGTACATGTAATCGTATTTTCTGTCTAAGTAAAGTTTTTATGTTGAGAAAAAACACGCAAGTGACCATGCTCCTATTAACTGGCAAGTCGTGTCGAAAATAGTACATTACACGTGTATAAATAC
>OZ024860.1:51924357-51929357 GCA_964017155.1 Oasisia sp. SBJ-2009 | reverse complement strand
GTATCGTTCTTTTATGTAACCTATTTATATATTTATTATGCATATATACATTTATTCAGCATAATTAATTCGTGGTATTATAATATATTGATTTTTTTTATTATTTATATATGTCAGTAGTATATTTACGTGTTTTTCTTCTGGTGTGTATTTGTATTTCAGGAATTTATGTATGCAAAGCGCATCGAACAATTTGAAATTGCATATGGCGCTATATTAAATAAAATATAATTGCATTATTATTATTATATTAAGTTCACGAACAACTCGGACTTTACAAAGGAGTGTTAATTTTACTACAGAAGCCGGGCAAGCCAACAGGTCCACTGACAGGTTTACGCCCTATGGCGTCACTATCGGTGCGTGGGAAGACACTGTCGTTAATTGTGTTATCGAGGATCGCGCCGAAAATATGTATCTACCTGTCGCCGCTGCAATCCGGATTCAGACGCGGACACAGCACGGCCGACATAATGTTCGGTTACCGTTGGCTCTGTGCCAAAGCGCAGCGTCAGCGCGTGACAATCGAAATTATGGGCTTCGACCTAAGTCACGCCTTCGACGTTACCAGCCGCGACAAGTTACACGACACGTTGGACACATTCCTCGAAGATTCGGAACTACGGATGATTCACCATCTCCTCGCTGACGCTTCTCCCTCGAACAGCGCCTCTCAATAGGTGACTGCCTCGCATTCGCGACATCCATAGGCGACAGCCTCAGCCCTGTGCTCTTCACTTCATCTCGAAGCGGCTCTACGTGACCTTTGGTCACGCCTCCCGTCGCGTCCGCCAGCCGACGCCACCTTACCTATCGACGTTGAATATGTCAGCGACACAGATTCCCTAAACCAACCTTCTGGAACTTACGTGAGCAAAGTCAAACGACAGGTCTTTACACGTTCAACAGCGTTCAATAATTGTGTATGTCTACAGATCCACGAGGGTTGCACGCTCTGTAAGATATAAATAATTACATGCCGTACAATTACAAGGACATGTATACAAAAAATATTCATGCATATACACTTCCTGTGCCATGCCAACTTACAAACCGTCTAATCCTGCGTTGCTCTCTATATTAACATATGATATCACTATATATATTGCACATGTTGCAACCGTTCTAATAATACAGAACTACCTGACTAATATATGTTATAACGCACTGGCTATAAAGCACTGATAACAATAATGAAACAGTTGGTGGTTATAATTACCAAACAATTAAAGATATACACACCCTCCAATTATTCGCCCTCACACCACTTGGCGGACCCAACGCCAATTGCTTGCAAACCCGCTTCTCTGTGTTTGAACAATCAACATTGTATGTTAAGGTGGTAACGTAATATGTAAGTCTAGAATTGCAGAGTTGCAAGATTGCAGCAATGCATAGTACACAACATAATAATAGTTACATGAGTGTATTGCATTATATGAGCAAAGCTTCAGAACTGAACTGACTCGCTCTGTAGGCTATAAACTAACTTGTTAAGCCTATCTTATCAATGCATAAAGTATAACAAACATAGCTGAATGCTTTATACATATAATGGCATGCAATATCATGTGATACAAGAACCTGATACATAAAACGAATATATAAATGCAACAAAACAATCTTACCATGCCGTTGGTGGTCATTTATTGCTGGGTCTCGATACTATGTGTTGACCGGTCGCTGGCCCAGTAGCGCCTATCAAGTTGTCCAGCTTGACCAGCTGGGCGTGACATTATTCGTCAGTGCCCTTTGGTGACTAGAAGTATCCACCAGGGTTACATGTCCCGCAAATAAAAAAATTGCCGACCGCGGCTAAAGCTTTTAACGTAAATGAAAACCGCATAGGTGAAATTAGTAATCTAGTACCGATCTCGGTTCTCGGTGTGGGTTACTGTGATGACCCGCATTACGTCTCGTTGACCGACGTAGAGGCGGTGGTAGAGGGTTAACTGCCTCGCTATAGGGCCCGCAAGTGTGTCACGATAAATGGCGTGACTCCGCGCGATTGGAGCTCATTGGGGTCTAAGCGATACAATTGCGGATTGGACACAAGAATAATACACAATAAAGTAGTTTACGGGATTTGCATTTTACATTGCTGTACATTGTGGTTTCGATAAATACTTATATCTGACAAGTTGTCTAAATTCGCATAATCATAACACATGTGTACGTTTACCCCAAACAGGTTGTACTACGCGAAAAATGGCACTTTTCATTATTAGTCAAGATCGCCAAACGCAAGTACTTGCCGCTATTGCCATGGTAATCACCATTATAATCGATTAAAATGCATGATTTCCGTGGTCATTGTCACCGGCAAAGTGTTCCACTGCTTCTGCTTGTAATAATCCTTCGGGCACTATAACTGCATTAGTTAGACTGGAACCGTTCGATTATTACAACCAAAAACAAAACGAAGTCCTATACGTTAACATGGAGAATATGGATCTCTTGCCCCCAACTGCCCCCACCCTCGTTTTCGCGCGCGAGACTTACACGCCCTATTGCTCGGGTGAGACGTAATTGTACCTTCGTACAATGGGACTGTTACCTCACTCTCGTGGCCTAATCTACACCGCCTGTTCACTGTCTCGGGAACACAAGCCCGCAAATATTTACAAATAATGGCGCGTTTCTTGTGTCCCCTCTCGTGTACGACAACGTAACTGTCTTCCATCTGTTCTGACACTACATACACTGTCGGGTCCCAGGCATCCCCAATCGTGTTACGTCCTTTGACTCTATGGCGCAAGTGTAGGGTAGGGTGGGACATGGAGCCCCTTAAGGTATAATGGGCGTAGTTATTCGTGACGTTATAATTTTGACGTCCTGTTACTGTCATGCGGTTGTCATATGGTTATGCTATATAATACAAAAATATTTGTGACATTTGGCAACAATAACGATTATAATTGTTAACTAAAGTTATTGTCCCAAGAGGTCCTCTTGCCCCATACCTAGGGGCAAGACGCCCTCTTGCCCCATAGACAGGTTCATTGTATAACATATGAATATGAAATGAAAATCATTTCGTTGTCAACATGAAAATGTCCTGTATGTCTATATTGTGCAATTCAATAATCGAATCTACTTAATCATGATTGTCCTTAACTGGAAAATAAAATATTTGTGCCGGTGAACAACATACGAATACCGAAATACTTGATATCAACCGGAAAATGGGTTATAGGTCCAACATATGTACATCTAAGTTGTCACGTGATACAGACAATTGACTGTCTTCATTGGTCTCCCAAAGCTAAGAGTACAGCTTTCAGAATGCCATAGCCATATGCACCCCGTTCCATCTGGCGCGTGTATGTGCGAACCATATATAAAACACATTGCCAACTAAGCAAGTAATCACATAACATACAGGTCTGCAAATTGTACGTACATGTAAATTACGAATGCCATTCTGCACTGAAACGTCTGCAGAAATGTCTCAATTGTTGGGATGGCAATCCGTATTTTTGACCTAAATTTCTGTAAGAATCCGTATCAATCCGTATCACTAATCAGATCTTCCAATTAGCTGGCCTAAGTTATTAAGGCCTTTTCAAAATATATATGTACGTGTTAGGAATGTCATTCTGCACCACTCCCTCTAAAAAGAAGTCAGATACATATATTTTAAATTGTGTTTTAGATCAATTTAATGCCGTCCAGTCGACGTAAATAAGCCGATGTCACAAGGCGCGGGCAGTTAGCGCAGCACAGACACATCGGAGCCTTAAATCCCGGCTTTGTCAAAGGCGATGTCTAGCGTGTGCATTGCCAAGTCGAAAAAAAAAACAATTAGCCATATTTAAAAAATAATATGCTGAAAACAAATATATCTGCAATATATAGAATAAAAAGTTAACGATGTAGCATTCGTTTCGGGGATATATTCGCAAATCGCAAGACATCGATTTTGCGGTCGTGATACGTCTGGGGAGCGCTATGCATTGCTCACGCCTAGTGACATCGGCTTATTTACGTCGATTCGACGACATTAAATAGATATAAAACACAATTTAAAAAAACGATATCCGACTTCGTTTTAGCGGGTGTGATGCAGAATGACATTCCAAACACATCGAAAAAAGTGATCAAACCGTTTTGATAAGGCCCTAATAATTTAGGCCATTTAACTATAAAATTACCGACGTTTTAGTTCATTCCAGCACGTTTAGACTGCGTACCGCAAAACAGACAGTATCATAGAGTAATAACAATTTATCTCAGCAGTTCGCGCGTATATTAAAGTTTCACTGGCAAGCGTCAACATCTTGAAATCAGAAATACGTACAGACGATTTCGCGGCGTCGAGCTCAATTTCCTGTACCGCTTTTTATAATGTCACGCGCCTGCCACGCGCCCTGTTCACACCCGTTGAGCCACGTGCCGCAGTTTTCAGAACAACAAATTTACCAGCGCGCTACAATAAACTAATCGATGGTTTAGTTCGTTCGTTTCGAATCGATTTACTTAGTCACTAACAGTAAACAATTATTCCATTGTGCTGTAGTTTTGTGCCGCATACAAGGACATAATATGATTAAAAATAATGTATCCATAAATTTAGCTAAAATCCGTATCAAAATGGAGTACGGCCGTATCACTTAAAAAACCGCCAACATCCGTATTGGGTACGGGTCATATTGCATGTCTGCTTGTCCATGCTACAATGTCAGGGTATCTAATGGCCACAGGCATGGGTTTTGCCGTTTGAATCCTATTGTGAAAGCCATATGATGAGATGGTTTACTAAGGAAAGTTTTACATAGGTTTTCTTACGGATTTTGTCGACACTTTCGTGTCTGACAATTCTCGCATGTTGTGCTCAAGATGCAAACGCACGCGCACGCGCACGCGCACGCGCACGCGCACGCGCACGCGCACGCGCACGCGCACGCGCACGCGCACGCGCACGCGCACGCGCACGCGCACGCGCACGCGCACGCGCACGCGCACGCGCACGCGCACGCGCACACGCACACGCACACGCA
>OZ024860.1:51884357-51919357 GCA_964017155.1 Oasisia sp. SBJ-2009 | reverse complement strand
CTATAATATAAAGATTACATAACTACAATTAGAACATAAATACAACTTTCACAAACTTGGAATTCCAACCCTCAACATGGTTGTTTGTTAATTTGTCAGTTTATGTGTAGAATTTCCACTCCTCCATGGTGATTTTTGAATCACCACCAAGCATGTCTCCACAAAATTATCACTTGACTTTGTGGAAATTCCTCAGTGGGACACACTTATATCAAAGCTGTACACCACTCATGGACATCAGCTGGATGGAGATGAAAATGTAATAGTTAATGCTCCCTTATCTTGTTAAATTGTAAAATGGAGAAATAGAAAAGTAGCTATAATGGGACTAGTTCATCTTTCAAACTTAATTAGTAGCTATAACGGGAATAAAGATTAGCTATAATGAGAAGAAACCGCTATTAGTACAGATGGAAATGGGCAGTTATTATTCTTAGCAGTTACCACTGTTAGCCAGTGGAAAACAGGGCCCAGTGGCCTTCAGAATACATCTAGAGCTTGTCCTGCCTAATTGGTGGGTTAGCTGCTAATTGGCTCTTTATGGACATACTGGTCGCTTAATTAAACAAACATCATTATGCCTACACTGATAGCATACAGTTATTATTTGTTTGCTTAAAACTAAGGGTGTTTCTGACTGGGAAAAGATGCTGCCTGCTGACTCTTGTGTGAGGACCCAGTTTGGTATCAAAGTCAGAGAATGATATATGGAACAAGTCCCAAATAGCCCAGCTGACATATTGACAGGTCACCTCTTGACACTGCAGAATGGACAGTTTAAATACCTCTGTCGTTAAAAGAATTCTTCTCATATATCTATTAAGATAAAGAAACCACAAATAACAGTAAAATTACCAAATGTCATGTTTGTCATACTATAGTACATACTACAGGAACTATAAACACCTATTATGATAATCAAATAATTGCGATCATTTTTAATTGTCAATAGCAGTAATGTGGTCATGATTCACAGGAATAAAAATCACTATTTTGGCTAGGAAAAAGTTACAGTAAATAAGGCCACACAATAAATGTGTTGAAACACTAGATCAGCACATTAAAATGGTTTTGACTTTTGACTCACCAACACAGCATAATGAAGCATGCAGCAATGAGATAAATAATTAACTCCAAATATGACAATGCATCAAACCAGTGTTTAAACGTCAATACAGGCAAGGTGTTACAAACTGATTGAGTAGCTAGGAAGAACATAACAAAACACTGAGTGGCTATTTGGTAGTATTGGCTGGGTAACATTTTGTTTTTTACAACATTTATATAAATGATGGTTGTCACATTCATGATTCAGTTTTCGGTCTTCACAGGGTTTATGCTTGCACTGGTGATCTTTGACCTTTAACTGGTTACACTTTGGACTATTTGGAGATGTCCTGGCTTCACTGGTTGTCTTAGTGATACTTTGAGTGTGATTTGTATCTGGGCAATTTCTATGGTTCTTTGAAGCAGTCCCCAGCCGGCACTCATACATATAAGGCAGTAGGTTAAGCCTAATTGATTTACCTTTCATCAGTTTCATCCATTAATTAATTGATGGGCAATGCAGCAGCTTCATTATCCAACTTTTCTTGGTCATTAAACACCATTGCCTGCACCGCAATACTCCCAACTGTCTGTAAAATATCTTTCGCAGCATCACAACAAAATCAGATGCTCAATTCCTTTGATTCAATTTAATTCAAAATATTTCAATTCCAATTCAATATTGTACAACAATAAACAAAAGGAAAATTATGGAACCACCTGTGGACGTGATGTTTTTGCAGTAAATGTGTTGCGGCATGTAGCATTGCTTTTGAACAAGACGAGGTAGAAACCGAGTGGTTCAGTTTGGATTTTGAAGTGATAGTCGTTTTACAAAAATCGTAGTATTTCACTAAATAAGAATTCATTTGACAATTTACTTCCATGCCATTGATGAAATAAATATTCTGATTCATAAAGTTGATACGTTGCTAGAGGATTGAAATTGAAACAGAATGTTAACAAGTACTACTTAGTGGCTAGTTACGTATAGTCTACAACTGTTGCTCAACTAGAAGTTATGTGCAGTTAAATGTACTCACATACCGAAAGCTGCTATTCAACTGAGAATTACAGACATTGGTCCTGACCAGAGATGGAGTGAGTACAATACAAATGTACTCGAGTACGAGTACGATTACTTTGAACATGCATGAGTACGAGTACAAGTACGAGTACTCAGAAAACAAACGTACTCGAGTACGAGTACGATTACTTTACAATGTACTCGAGTACGAGTACGAGTACGATTACATTAAAATGTAATCATGATTACTTTCACGATTACTTTATTGAATATCCTGTTTCTATCATAAAGACGATCTTTCACAGAATCCCTAGGTGTCATTCTTGTTCTGTTGCTGTGTCACTATCTAGTGTTCTAACTGATTACTGTTATCCACTATCCAGGTGTTATTATTATTAATAATCAGATGATTTTTTGGGCAGATTGGTATGGTTTCTGAATCAAATACAAATATGATGCATTTAAGAATTGAAAATGTCCTCTGTTTATTTTAAATGTCAAAAACACATGATCAAATACATTACAACAACATTTCAACTCCATGGGGGTCATATTTAAAAGAGTATCCAATTCAAATATGTAGTATATAAGACATGGGTTCAAATACATTTGTATTTGATAGTATTTAAATACTTTTGTAAAATATTTGTATTTGAATTCAAATACTTTTTCAAATACATTGTCAGTATCAACATTTTGTTTTCACTGTCACATATAATGCCTGCCAAACTGATTACCATCACTGCAACTTCACCCAACAGTGCAAACTACTGATGAAGACACTTAACAGCATATGTCCCCCATGGCCCTGCAATGACAACAACTTTTGCCAGAGGATGGATTAGCACCTGACCCTTTGTTCTAGCTATTCTGGTTTCCTGGCTGAATTTGAAGGTGAACTGTCACACTTCCTCACAAGATCCTACCAGTGATTAGTAGTGTCTCTTCTGAGGACAACATAGGCATGTTATTACAGACCATCTGGCTTAACATAACAGACAACATATTTTGGCCTTTACCTTTGTAGGCAGGTTTACAGTTTGCACTTAATTAAACTCAATAGACAGGGATTGAGCAGCTAACTGCCCAGACCCAGTCAGGATTCAGGATACCTAGGAACCATGACCATTCATTCACACCATACTGACAGAGCAAACAGTACAGGTGGGGTGGAGTCTAAAATTACAAAGCAAGATGTTAGGGGATGCTTATCTACTGCAGGGCTTTCAGGGACTGTGGCAATATAACTTTATACTACCAGTACTACAGTAAGCAGGAGGGTCAGGAGATGTGGCTTCTCTGGGGAGAGAAGGTTTTAATTAGGGAAATGTGACTGAATATTTATTTAACTGAAATGCTTAACAGTAATAGAAAATTAATAGCTCAATTAACATTACATTTATTAGATTACTTCTAATATTGTCATTTTATCTGTCTAATATATTTGCTTGCAACTGTTCATATGAAAAAAATGTAATCGTGAGAAGTAATCGTGAGTACGATTACTTTGGTAATGTACTCGAGTACGAGTACGATTACTTTGCTTCGTACTCGAGTACGAGTACTCCAAAAGTACTCGTACTCGAGTATGAGTACGAGTACGAGTACAAGTACAAGTACAAGTACACGAGTACGATTACTCCATCTCTGGTCCTGACATGGGTCGACTCATCAGCAAGTTGGAGAGTTCCCAATGGACTTTCACAGAGAAATTATGAACTTCAATGCATATTGCTTGGACTTAATGCACATTAGTCATTACCTATAATGACGCTACACACTATTCTTTAGTGCATATTGCATGGACTGATATTATATTAATTTATGAACTTTACTTCAATGCATATACATTTATAACATGGACTTATGTACATTACCTATCATGAAAAAACACTGGTTTTACACATAAATTAATTATTACCATCATGGTGTCTGAGTATACTTCAGTGAATGCTGCACAGACTTAAGCATGTGTTCTGTTTGATTTTTTTAATAAATAATCTGCTCTTTTAATGTTAACCTTGGTGACATTATGAACAGTGTTGCGGCACTGTTTACATTATGCCTAAACTGATAAATTACCTTGATGTTTTTATGATATATCACGTTTTGTCTGTTTTTCACACTGTATTCATCCCCAAAAGCTGTCGTGTGCTCATGTATTAATGAATTATAACTAAATAACGCAATCATTTTCCAAATACAATTCAGAAGTAGAATAGTAGTTCAAACTTTAGGTTGTACCAAAACTTGATGCTAGGTCACATTAATGTTAGTTAATGTTTACATGTGTATCTGATATTTGTAATCCCTCTGATCCAGAGTGCAATTTTATTAATAAATTACACTATCAATAGGTGAAGTGCGAAATGTAGGTCAAGTAAATAAGGTATGCTGTCATAACCACGTACAAAAAGGTTACAAAGTATATAAGTCATTATATTAGTGAGTTTGCCCCCGAACTACAACTGCCAAACTAGTTCCTAATTAATTTTCAGGTAAATCATTAATAGGAATTAATACCAATATGTATGTTAAACCTAGAATGCAGGTCAAGGCAAAGTTATCAAAAACAATTACATTTCCTAAAACCCTAGCCCTAGGTTTGTATCAAGATTCATGGTGCCTGTATGAATTACTTATGCAAGTTTTTTCCATTATATAGGTCAAATGTGAAATATAGGTCAAGTTGTAAACACGTTTTACAGATTACATAGTAATAAAGTGAGTACATTGGCAGTCTGCATAATTCAAATGTTAACTGTGCACATTTTAAAGCAAAATTACGTCGTCAATAAAAAGTTAATGCAAATGCAGTGGGCCAAATATAGAAAAGCATGGGAAGGTCAACTGTGTAGATCAAGTTAAGGTCACAAAATAAATGATAGTCATGTCAAAGGGTTTATCAAAATTCATGATGAATTTATTAACATTTTAATTATGCAATAAATACAAGTATGTAGGTTGATCAGATGTGAGATCTAGGTCAAGTAATTAAGTCAAATTATAATAACCGTCTAAAGTGCCCATAAAGTTGCTCTATTGACAGTTTTTATATTTATATGTTAACAAGGCTCATGTCCTAAACAATTTCACCTAAGTTATACTATTAATGGGAATTAATACCATACTATGGGTCAAATCTAGGCCATATATAAAATCTAGATCAACTTTGAAGGTCAAATCAAGGTCACAACAAATTTACGTTTTCTAAAGGGTTGACCCGTTTATGGTTTCACATGCGTAAGTTAAATGGTTCCAATAGTATCACTGGTTTCCAACTTATCCTATGCAGTCAGTCATTATGCAGCCTGTGCACAAGAAATGGACCAAAATATATATAGACAAAAATGCAGCAATTTTAAGATAACAAAATTAATTTCTCCATAAATAGTGAAGATTTTTTAAAGTAAAAAGTTTTATTAACTACATATTTGTATCTATCACATGGTACCATTTAAATGATGATATAACATATTCTAATTTTGTGTTGAGATACCTAAGTACTTACTACTAGCAGTGCTGATATGACATATATGTACATTTATATTCACTCTACAAATCACGACCTTAAATTTCAGTTAAGTCCAATAACGTCGCATAACTTACGTAACGCTTTTACATCCTATTTTAATCCAAATGATCATGCACAGATTTGTATGACACGTTCTGGTCTTGGCATAGTGAAAGAAAGACATGCACATAGAACACACGATTGTTTGCCATGTTTGCATAAATTCCATGTAATATATTTTAAAGATTTAGCACATAAATATTGACTGCATTCTGTGATTAGATTACACGAAAATAGGATATATACCAAAACGTATGTAATAGTATAGGGTATTACTAAACTGAAAATATATATGTATATTATATACTATATACATACAAGTGATAGGGTATGCCCTCTTGTTTTTCAGAAAAGGCTGAAATGTCCGTGACGCGTAAACGATATGATGGACTACCTATTTTGCACGAATACTTCACCGATTCCAACCTAGGGATTGCTCTTGGTGTGAACTTTATTTGAGTGTTGTTCCTCATTTAAAATACATTTTGATGATATGATACAAAATTAAATAATTTCACTATGTTCAATGTTCCTTTTGTTTATTGTTGTACAATATTGTTAAAGCCAGAATGGGGATTTCATAACTGGTTCTCTTAGTGAACCCGTTGCTCATTATGTTAGTCATTGTGAAAGTTCGCTGTGCCTAGCGATGCGGTCCAAACTGCCTGGTAATGTGTTGAAAAATATAAAACAATATATTTATATGTAAAATATCCAGTTCCTGTCAGTAGACTCGCAATAGATGATGGCACAGCTATTTCCCAAAACCAAGGTAGTAGCAAACTGCCCCCAGCCCGTTCACTTGGCCCCACTCTGGCTAACTTGTCAATGTTGACCTTCTAGTGACTTTTTTTTAAACAATGTGCTTCAATATTCATAGGCAGTCTCTAAAATGGCCTTTTCAGTAAAACACTATCTAAACTGTGAATTTATCGAGAGGAAGTTCTTGATTGTTCTCATAAATATTAGTTGGATAAGATTGCACTATAAATTGACTATCTAATGGAAACTACTGTATTTTTAAACAAAAAACATGTTTAAAAGAAAGTATAACATAGCTATGAGCATTTTTGGAATTGGTCAGTTCAATACCAATTCAATTCTGGAATTGGAGCGGGAATTGTAATTGGAAGATATTGAATTGGAATTGAAATATTTTGAATTAAATTGAATCAAAGGAATTGAGCATCTGATTTTGTTGTGATGCTGCGAAAGATATTTTACAGACATTTGGGAGTATTGCGGTGCAGGCAATGGTGTTTAATGACCAAGAAAAGTTGGATAATGAAGCTGCTGCATTGCCCATCAATTAATTAATGGATGAAACTGATGAAAGGTAAATCAATTAGGCTTAACCTACTGCCTTATATGTATGAGTGCTGGCTGGGGACTGCTTCAAAGAACCATAGAAATTGCCCAGATAAAAATCACACTCACAGTATCACTAAGACTACCAGTGAAGCCAAGACATCTCCAAATAGTCCAAAGTGTAACCAGTTAAAGGTCAAAGATCAATAGTGCAAGCATAAACCCTGTGAAGACCGAAAACTGAATCATGAATGTGACAACCATCATTTATATAAATGTTGTAAAAAACAAAATGTTACCCAGCCAATACTACCAAATAGCCACTCAGTGTTTTTTTATGTTCTTCCTAGCTACTCAATCAGTTTGTAACACCTTGCCTGTATTGACGTTTAAACACTGGTTGATGCATTGTCATATTTGGAGTTAATTATTTATCTTATTGCTGCATGCTTCATTATGCTGTGTTGGTGAGTCAAAAGTCAAAACCATTTTAATGTGCTGATCTAGTGTTTCAACACATTTATTGTGTGGCCTTATTTACTGTAACTTTTTCCTAGCCAAAATAGTGATTTTTATTCCTGTGAATCATGACCACATTACTGCTATTGACTATTAAAAATGATCGCAATTATTTGATTATCATAATAGGTGTTTATAGTTCCTGTAGTATGTACTATAGTATGACAAACATGACATTTGGTAATTTTACTGTTATTTGTGGTTTCTTTATCTTAATAGATATATGAGAAGAATTCTTTTAAAGATAGAGGTATTTAAACTGTCCATTCTGCAGTGTCAAGAGGTGACCTGTCAAGATGTCAGCTGGGCTATTTGGGACTTGTTCCATATATCATTCTCTGACTTTGATACCAAACTGGGTCCTCACACAAGAGTCAGCAGGCAGCATCTTTTCCCAGTCAGAAACACCCTTAGTTTTAAGCAAACAAATAATAACGGTATGCTATCAGTGTAGGCATAATGATGTTTGTTTAATTAAGCTACCAGTATGTCCATAAAGAGCCAATTAGCAGCTAACCCACCAATTAGGCAGGACAAGCTCTTGATGTATTCTGAAGGCCACTGGGCCCTGTTTTGCACTGGCTAACAGTGGTAACTGCTAAGAATAATAACTACCCATTTCCATCTGTACTAATAGCGGTTTCTTCTCATTATAGCTAATCTTTATTCCCGTTATAGCTACTAATTAAGTTTGAAAGATGAACTAGTCCCATTATAGCTACTTTTCTATTTCTTCATTTTACAATTTAACAAGATAAGGGAGCATTAACTATTACATTTTCATCTCCATCCAGCTGATGTCCATGAGTGGTGTACAGCTTTGATATAAGTGTGTCCCACTGAGGAATTTCCACAAAGTCAAGTGATAATTTTGTGGAGACATGCTTGGTGGTGATTCAAAAATCACCATGGAGGAGTGGAAATTCTACACATAAACTGACAAATTAACAGACAACCATGTTGAGGATTGGAATTCCAAGTTTGTGAAAGTTGTGGGGAAACACTATCCCAACATCTTCCAGTTCATGGTTGCTAAACATGATGCTGCCATCCCACCACCACCTAACAAGAATAATTGATGACTCATTATATTTTGATAAATGCAATTTTGTACCCAGTACAATTAATGTAGTTGTCTTTTGAAAAACAATTGCACATGTGTTTTATGGTATATTTTTTATTTCAAATAACTGGCAGTTACATTTGTATATCATTCTTATGACTTTTAAAATGTGTCCTTCATTAATACATTTGATGTAGGAATCTTACAGTAATCTGAAATAGTTAATGCTCCCTCTTGCTGTCCCTTCCTGAATTGTGTAATTAAATAAGTAGCTATAACGTGACTAGTTTGCCTGTCAAACTTAACGAGTAGCTATAATGGGGAAAAACTTCAGCTATAACGGGAAGTAGCTATAATGGACCTAGTAATATAGTATTATGCAATGGTTGTAGCCTGGCTATCTAACATGTGGACATGTGTCAACCTTCTCAACAACCAGTAGTGTGTGATTATAAATTGTGAACTTCATTATTGATGAAATATAGATGTTTTTTGTTTACAGTTTTCCTGATATATAAATTATCAACAACCATTGCATAATCACCTGTGCTGAGTTACAAGAATAAATTTTATTAATTAATAACTAAAAATAAATGGAAATTATTACTTATAATATATTTGTTTTATTAATACTGTAGTCATGATAATGTTCTTACACTTGTACCCAGCCACTAGCATACTAATGAAAATGTACTCAGCCCTAGTTCTGTATTGTATTAATAAATGGTGCAGAAACATATTAAAATGTGACACTACATGTATTATCATTCTCAAATCATCATTCTATGTCAACGTATCTACTCTATAATATATAATTATTTAATAAATCATTACTCTGCTTTCTATGTATATTTGCAAATACCCAAGATGTAGTTTTTGAGCAAGATTTGGAATTTAATGATTATAGATGGAAGTGGAATTGAAAGAAATTGAACTGAAATAAACTGAATTGAAAAACATTGAAACATAGCTGTAGAGACACACCATTTGGCAGAAAGCATCCTGAGATATATGGAAAGGTGGCGGTGTATGCTATAGGGGTTTGCTCCTATTCAATTCCACAGTGTGAACCATTGAATCCCCCTAAAAATGAAACAATCGTCCTCCGCCTGACAAGTTAGTGTTATAAATGAATATTTATAAGTCTTTTTCTATAACCAAGTGGCAATTTTGTCACATAGAAAACTGTCCACTGTCATTAGCTTCGATTTTATACCAATATGACCTTTCTGTCTCGCAAATTATGATTTAATTAACCCACCCCTAAATCGCTGACATTTAATTATTGTCTTCTAATGCGCTACTATCTTTATTGTACTGATAATAATCATGATCTAGATGTTGGTTTAATGTATCTCAATGTTGTTCAGTTTGATTGTGCGCATTTAAATTATACTTGGCGTGTGCAGTCAAGAATTGAATTGGGCTCACTCAACATTAATGATGATACCGCCGATTCCAACACTAGACATCGCCTTTGACAAAGTTAGCCGGGGTTTGAGGCCCCCGATCTGTCTGGACTGCGCTAACAGCTCGCGCCTTGTGACATCGGCCTATTTACATCAACTCGACGGCATTAAATTGATCTAAAACACAATTAAAAAATATATCTGACTTCTTTTAGCGTGAGTGATGCAGAATGACATTCCCAGACATGCCACATGATACGGATTACCCGTATCCGATACGGATTTTGGCTGTTTTTAAAGTAATACGGCCGTAGTCCGTTTTGATACGGATTTTAACAACATTTATGGAGAAAATATTTTTACCCACATTATGCCTGGCATGCGTCACAAAATATACTGCATAACGGAATAATTATTTGCTGTTAGTGACTAAGTAAATCGCTTCTAAACGAACGAACTAAACCACCGATTAGTTTATTGTAGCGCGTAACAGATGGCGTGCTGGTAAATTTTAGTTCTCAAAACTGCAGCTGGTGGCTCAACGGGTGGGAACGGGGCGCGTGGCAGGCGCGTGACGATTATAAAAAGCAGTACAGGAAATGGAGCTCGACGCCGAGTTCAATGAAATCGCCTGGATTTCTGATTTCAATATGTTGACGCTTGACAGTGAAACTTCGATATACGCGCGAACTGCTGACATAAATTGTCATTATTTGATGACACTGTCTGTTTTGCGGTGCGCAGTTTCAACGTGCTGAAGTGAAGTAAAACTTCGGTAATCTTCCAGTTAACTGGCCCAAATAATAGAAAATACCGTTTTGATAAGACCTTAATAACTTAGGCTAAGCCTAAGACAGTCTTAGGCCAATTAACTGGAATATCTGATTAATGATACGGATTGATACGGATTCTTACCAACTTTTAGGTTAAAAATACGGATTGCCATCCCAAAAATGTGGCAAGACTGCATTCCAAACACATACACATAAAAAACACGTCGAAAAAACGTGGAAAACCCGGTTTTGAAAAGGCCTTAAAGTTAATAACTTAGGCCAGTTAACTGGAAGATCTGATTAGTGATACGGATTCTTACAGAATAATTTGTCAAAAATACGGATTGCCATCCCAAAAATGTGGCATGTCTGCTGTAGTATGTGAGGAATCGAGCATAATTCTGCTGATCTGCACGGAAAAACGGGTTTGGTATTCCGCTTATGACAGACTTGTACCGATCTGGTTCGATCTTTCGGTTGCATTGCTCAATTACACGAAGAGCCAAATGCAATCCATGTATTAGATCAACAAGCGTCCAATTTCTCCCAGTCCCCCATTCGTCGGTGCTTCTCTGAGCTCCTGGTATTTGGCTATATGATCGCGAACAATATCCACTAAGTGACTGCATCAGTCTTCACCGTATAAAGCAAATTTCGTGTTCGATAAGTTGGCAGATATAGTGGGGGCCATATTACCTCCATGGGCTTTATGCCAAGCGTATCCTACGTACTTAAAACAGAAACAAGGTCCAATATTCGACACCTAGAGATGCAGAGCTACAAAATGAGGTATTACATGCCATATGGTCAAGCAGTTTAATTTTCGCGCCCGCACAGTCCATGAGCAGGGTGCAAACACATTGACCTTGAAATATATCGGCGACCTTGTCTTTCAGAATAATTCATGTATAGCAATGTGCACAATCAAATTTAACAACATAAAAAAACATTAAGTCAAGATCATCGTTAGTGTCGATGCACTAAAGACACCAGAAGACCGGACATTCGATAAAAAGAATTAATGTGATTTAGGGGGCGTGTTAAGGTTTTCACCCACAGCGGGCGTAATTATATTAGGAACCAAAGTTCCAGATGCCGAGCTTCGAAATGATATACCACATGCCATATTGTCAAGCCTAGTTTGATTTTCCCGCCCGCGCAGTCAATGCGCGGGATAACACGCATTGTCCTTGATTGTTATCATTGACCTTGACCTTCAATATAATAATTTTAATGCGCACAATCAAACTGAAAAACAAATTAGAAACATTAAGGCGACAGTTAGATCATGATTATTATCAGTACAATAAAAATAGTAGCACATTAGAAGACCCAACATGCGATAATTACAATTTCAGTTATTTAGAGTGTGGGTTAGGTTTTCACCCACAGCGGGCATCATTTTCAAGACACAGAGATCATCTTGGTATCAAATCGAAGCTAATAACGGTGGGAAGTTTTCAAGGCGACAAATTGCCATTTTGCTACACTTGTAAATATTCATTTATGACACTAACCTGTCAGGCGGAGGACAATGCTTTTCATTTTTTGGGGACTTAATGGTTCACACTATGGAAATGAATTGGGGCAAACCCCTATATCACAAGCCACTACCTGCCGCTATGTCTCAGAATGCTTTCTGCCAAATGTTGTGTATCTACAACTACGTTTGGCCCCACAATGACAACATATGTGAATTTACTCCATTTGACAAGAAAAGAGGGTTCTGGCCCCCTGATACCAAAAGGCCCCGAGTTGGGATTGGTCATTATGAACTTGCATTGGCCCAGTGTATCAGTTATCAGGAATTACTAGTGAAATAAAACATAGCAGAAAACATCCTGAGAGCTGGACCTGGCTCCCGGCCTAATTATCACATGCACACCGTCCCTATTACGCACGATTGTCTTCGCTGCGACGGTTGGGATGTGTCGGAGCGTAGACAAAGCGGCAGTGTGCGACGGGCTTTAAATGAAGCTCACCTGGACTAAGCACATTATATCACAGCCAGAGCTGGATAGAATCTAGGAACCCCAATGAAAATTGCTAACAAACTGAGTGTCATGGGGAGAGCCGCAATGTTCAAATTCGCTGTAACGTGTAGCATGCTCCAGTATACTGGATGAGTGCCTCAATCACCACACTTATACTTCTCGACTCCATCCCGAGTAAAGCAGTCAGGATCATTAGTGTGAATGAACATCAGGAAATATTGGATCTAAGACTCCCCTCACTAAATTATAAATGTCAAATAGCTGCTATAACTGTGCTGTCTAAAATGCACACCAGCTTATACCTGCCAAAAGTGATGCTTCCTCAGCCTTATATGGTTAGAAATACAAACCGCCCACACCAGTCTGTCTAGGGCCGGTTTCACGAAGCGTTTATGTAAACTCCTATGTTTGCTTATTGAAACCAAATCACGTAATTTACATATCTGCTCTGAAAATGCTCTTTGTGACGGGTGCAGGTTCGTAGTGTCTTTGAGTTTATCACAACCACTACACTTGACTCCAGAGTAAAGCACGGAGGATCATTGGTGTGGACGAACAGCAGGCCAGATTTGATCTAAGAGTACCCTCATTGCATCATTGAATTGACTTCGTGAAGCTACTGTAACTGTTCTGTAAAAAATGCACACTAGCTTGTGCCTGCCAGACCTGAAGGTAATGCTTCCCCAGTCTTGTGTGGCTAGAATAGCAACTCACACTAGTCTCTCAGTTCCAAGAAGTACGCCCAGCTAATCATTGTCAAGAACCTACTCCACTGGCAGAGCTGTTGTCTACACTGTGGTCCAGATCTGTGACAACGGTGCCCAGTCCTTAAAAATTCGATCGACATGCGCAAATCGTTGCCTGCCAATGAAGAGGCGCGGAAAATAATATCACACAATTGGGCAGAATTGTGACTTTTAGGGCCTGCAAGTGTGACACGATACATGGCGAGATTCTGCGCAACTGGAGCATATTGTGGACAGGACGCAGTAATGATAATCTAACGGCGGATAACAGTTGTACTTTCTGACTGATGACTATTAGGACATTCAAGTAGTATAGCTTCCTTATCTTAACTGTACGATTTAATATTGAGTATACCATACTGTCATATATATATATACCGGTTTATGTAGCTAAAATAGTATGAACGATTTTAGGCCGCATGTGTCTTTTACGCGATTTGCATTTTACATTGCTGTTCGCTGTGGTTTCATGACATTTCGATAAGCACTTATATATTATGACAAGGCTAAAGGCTAAGTGTAAGACTAAGCCTAAAAGTACTAGTCGAAGATGACATGACAACACCCATAATAATATATTAACATGCATGATTATCGTGATTAGTATTACCAGGAAGGTGTCACACTGCTTCTGCTCGTAATTATCCTTTGGAAAATATAGCTATTTGGGAACAGCCCGATTGTTACAACCGAAAACTCAACTGATCCCCCGTAGTCGTATACAAGTCGAACCTGGCCGTTTTCTCGACTGCGCATCACTGGGTTGTGACGGGAACTGGCTACATTTGGTGCAAACGAATGTCACGGTGGGCAGCCCTAAAATCACGACCAATAGCAAGTAGATGAGATATGGTGAATAGTTTGGCCCAGTCGGTCACATTATAAGGTGATAGTGACCTGTGCATGATCTGAAACAATAGTAATATAAAATCTAGTGCCATAAACATAAGGAGGTCTCGCCATCTGCGCACGACCGGCGAGACTCCCACCGTGACCATCGGTGGGAAACCAGTCGAGGATTTGACCATCTGAAAGCGGACACATCTCCGCAAGAGAAACACTCCGTCGTATAAAGAGGGTATGATAATAATCAGTTCGATTTGTTATCTTTCTTTTTAAATGATAAGGAGGAATGGAAATTAAAAAGCAACTGAATGAAGCCAACTCTAGCACGGCCGTGTGCACCGTCGATAAAGTATGGTAATATTCACTCGGAATGATGCCCCGGGCGCTGGCCTGTTTCAGGGTTACACCAGTGCTATTACTCGGACCACGGACATTCGTAGTTCACCTTCATTGGCCTAACGCTCTCTCAACCGTCGAACTGAACACGATTGACGCCTATAAGATGCAATCTGAGCCTGGCATGAGACTCAATGAATTATATGACATGGAGAACCGTATCCAGTGTAATTTCAATGTAAAATGGAACTCACTCACTAAGAGAGTCGTTAGTTTCTCCCGCGCGCCGGGCAACGCCTGCTCGCGTGTCGCATGTCGCCACCCTGGTCGTCGGTACCCTTGGCAAAAAAAACTTTAAATATTTTCTAAAGAATATTCTATAGGATTTTTGCTTATAGTTTTCTATAGGATTTTTGCCAATAGTTTTCTATAGGATTTTTGCCAATAGTTTTCTATAGAAAAATCTATAGAATTCTTTAGAAAACTATACAAAAATCTACCAAATTATATAGAAAACTTTAGGACACACAAAATCTATAGAACATTCTGTAGAATGCTATAGAAAACTGCAAAATTCTATAGAATTCTACAGAATTCTACAGAATTCTACAGAATTCTACAGAATTCTACAGAATTCTACAGAATTCTACAGAATTCTACAGAATTCTACAGAATTCTACAGAATTCTACAGAATTCTACAGAATTCTACAGAATTCTACAGAATTCTACAGAATCCTACAGAATTCTACAGAATTCTATAGAAATCTATAGAAAATCTATAGTTTTCTATAGAATTTGTTGCCAAGGGTACGATCGGCGCGCTTCGGCAGGCGTTCGAAAGTTATATTTTAGACGAAATTAGTCATAGTTATTCCGCAGTTTATCCGCGCCACCTAGGCATCTGGGGTATTAATCGAGTCATTGTTACTACCGATGGGGGCATTTAGCGTATTAAGTTGAATCACTGTTACTCACGCCGTTTACCCGATGTTTCGAGGCGCTATGTCCCGTTGACAAGTGGGACTTTATGCGCGTCCGACTGCTCTATACAAGTAAAGTGAAAGGTTTTGGTAAAAAATAAACAGAACTTTACAGTTTTCCGCCGCGTGTGAAATGAATCTTACAGGATATAGCACAACACCATGATACGACCCACAGCAAACATTCGTTCATCCTTTATTTTTTTAAATTCTTGCTGCAGCAACTGCTTCTGTTGCAATTTAAAGTGGATATTTTACTTCCCAACATTCCCCCGTTGTAGTGGTGTAACGTAACATTGAGCATTTTATGATGTAGTAGATAGTGATAAATGGAACATACGTTATTGCCTGGTTTTTAATATTTAGGATGATGTAACAGACTATCCACATTTCTTCTGTCACTTATAAAACTATGTGTGCAGCAACACTTTCTGTTTCTTTTTTGTTTGTAGAGGTCTGTTGTGATAGTAAGGAAAACATATATACTTATTAGGTTTTCCATCGAACTGGTCGAATTATAATGCTTGCATTGCAAAATTGTATCCCCTTTTCAAAATCCGGTTAGAAAGGTTCCTCCTAAATTTATATTTCCTAACAACAACAAATAATTAACTGTCTGGATCTGTTTTGCACATCACATCTAACTCAGCATACCTCTCACGGACTGACGCAGTCTTTTTGCAAATAATCTACCCATGGTAAGATAAACATCAAATTCAACTCTCTTAGCACATCCAAGGTTAACGTAAACAATTGTGTGTAAGCAAGCACATTATACGTGCGGGCTTGCAGCATGCCCTTTTAAAACTTAAAAATAACTGCATTTGTAATTAAAAATTAAACTAGTTTGGTTGCTATAATTACGAAATTGCGTTACAATATTTATCAAGCTTAAAAATGGGCTAAATTAGTTTACATAAAATATAACATGACAGTGACAGCCAGACATATTGCCAGTGGATGTCACAGAAACAGTCCTTTCAAGTTTCAGATGAAAAACACGAAACATACAAATCAACTAAAATGGGAAATTTAATTTGACGATGAATAAGCTTGTTTGACATAATATATCACGGACAGTTACTTAAAGGTTGGGATTGGGAAGCCAATCAAATTAAGATAGTCCATGACTCACCGGCTCCTGCCCCTGGTTAGCCTGTAATAAAAGGCCATATATTGTCTATGCCAAACAATGGCATGCAATTTGTTTTATGTTTCTGCACCATAATCGGCATAAATACATAATTAATATATTATGCAACATATTTATTTCCTGTGTTTTTTCCCAGTTAACAGAGACGCTACAATATAGGGCATATTATGCCTTCTGGATATGTTATAGTAAATATAACCGCCAGCACAATCGTCAGATTTGCAGTCAAAGAGCCGCATATTCATTACTATACACCCTCTAGACCGCTGGCATTTAATGACAATTTAATTGTGGCTGGGGCTATTTATAGCACACGCCAACTCGTGTGTTTCAACCTGCGGTGCGGTCCCGTTTTTTCGATGGACTTTGGAACTTATTAGCGCCACTGTTTTTGTATCAAGCATCGCAGGTTACGAGTGCTTAAAAGTGCTATTCTCGAAACAGTCACGATACTAATATTCACAAATGACTTGTTAACTGTGGTATATGTTTCAACGTGGTGTAAAACTGACTAAAGACTGAAGTTACGACTTATGGCAACTGTGACACGATGCCAATACTACGGGCAATAGTGCAAATAATGCATTATGCCTGGTTCTTTCTTTACCATGTCCCCAGACAACCTCTCCCTGTCAGCTGAAGATATGCTGCAGTCAATAATTATGTCCATAGCCTGAAAGTGCATTTTAAAATTTGTTGAAATTTTCCGGTTTTATATATACATCTTGATACATGTACTGTCTATGGACACACAACTGGTCCATTGTAAATTTGAAAGGATGTATGTACAGTAAATTATGATGTAGCCCTAAGTGTCTTTTTCTACTACTTTCAATCTATGTATTCTAGTCATATTTACTTCTTGTTTTGGTACACATGATGTTTAACATCTCACCTAAACATGCTAAACCTACACCCGCCCAAATTGCCAACACCATCATATATGCCTCCCTGTGGTTTATGTGTTCCTCTATTTTAACACTTTGTCATACAGTTGTGTGTGCGTTAAATTATGTGTCTATTCCTAGTCATATTCATAACTTGTTTTCATGATGTTTAAATTGTATTTTTTTTACACCATTGCATACTTTTGTATTTTTAATGTCTGAAGGCTTCACCTCAACAGTTTTATTACTGAACGTGGATTCCTTAATCAATCAATCAATCAATATAATTCAGTTCAGACAGTTACTGTGCAATCCCAATTTTTAGAAATATTTCATTCCTATTCTGAAACAGAACAAAAACATAAACAAAAAAGACATGGGTACAATAATACATTTATTGTAGGCATTAATAGCATGGGTACAGATATTAAAGTTAGTATACACTTCAAATGAGCCCAAAAACATGCCAATTTGGTTTGATTAGCCAACATTTGCAGAACGTATTCAACATCATCTTTCATTTATCAAATACATATCATGTTGTAATCAAGCCACTTCAAATGAGTTTATTTTTATTTTTGACACACACGTCTACAAATAAATAATGTCTGCACATGTCCATCTATGTTTAGAATTAATGTAATTTCGCAGATGAAAGATGCATATGATACATACAACCTGTGCTGTATATTGATACATGATAGTCATGTGCCACACAAAAAGTAAAATAAAATGTGCCAGTATTAAAATGTCAATACATTGTTAGCTACATGTACATTTGTTCACAATATTCATTATAGTTAGTCTTCAGTTTCATTGAATTGGCATAATTTGCAATTCATATCGTGTGACAGCAAAATATAGCCAAAATGTTGGTTGCCATTTACAATATTTAGTGTCCAAATGACATACAGAATTATTTCGGTGTTCTCACAAAAACGTTACAATTATTGAAACATACTAATGTTATCAGTTGATTATGTAAAACACATGTATAACCCCTCTTATACCTTAGTCCAGCCAGGGCTATATGTATACTGTATGGTGATGTACTATATATCTAGTCAACTGTCTAAAGCAATTTACAACAATACAATCATCTGGTCTGACATGAATATAATCAAGAACATTGATTTTACCAGGACTGAAGTATCTTGCTCAACTACATGCTCAGAAGATGAAGTTCTATCCTTGGGGGGCTTGCGTTCTTTCTGGCGATCTGATTGATTGCAGCTGAATAACGTGGGAACTGCATCCCATACCAGCTTGTCACGGCTGTTGGCATTAATAAACTGTGACTCGGTGAAGTGTTTATTGCACATCCGGCAGTTGTTATCGAGATACCCGCAGTCTCTTTTCAACAGATCTTCCCTACTAGAGTTTATAACCCATCGCTTACTCCTGCAATAAGAAGTGCAAAAACATTGAATTACAGCCAGTATTACACATTTATTGCTAATATTTTGCCAAGGCACCTATTCTATTATCTAGAATTTTGATACACCATGTACATGAACAAGGACAAGTAGGCCAGTCTGGATACATGATACAGTGTCAGTGATATTTACTCTTAGTTCAGCCAGCCACAAGATCCGCTGGGACATACTGTTAATTTATTGTCATTGATAACCACCACCCCCCCCCCCCCCCCCCGCCCACGACAGTACTATTACTTGGCCCAACTACTACTAAACCCGTCCCAGCCATACGGAGTGTTTTTGTTTACATCACCAGCTGACATCAGTCTGACACTGACTGGGAGGGGGGGGGGGCGTGTCGAGGCGTTGCATTTGTGTATTTATGTGTGTTATGCATGGCATTTATTTTTAGTTTGTATTGATTTAATGCCTACCTGTTTTATCTTTCGGGAATCTGAAGAACGAAAGCTCTGCGTTGCATGACGCTTTTGTTGTTGTTGCAGCCAAAGGCTGAGCAAAACGAACCGCCGTGCCTGGCGTACGCCATGTTGATCTGACGTTTGAAACACAGCCGCTTGGTTCGCTGCGGTCTATGTTTTAAAAATGGCGCCCAATGGGAAACAGCGCATGTGATTGGTCTTCCTTTAATTGTCTTTGCTATAAGCCGGGATGGCCTACAACCAGGGCAGTGGTAAATCTAATTATATAAAATAAACCGGAATAGAAGCAAAGCCAGAACAGTGGCGCCACAAGACGGACTGGAATAAACCATTATAATAACCGACCACAAGACGAGAATCACTACCTTGCAGTAGCGACCATCATTGCAAGTCAGTGTAAATGGTCATGCAAAACTAGCCCTAGCCATTGCACGTAACATGAATAAAGTGTGGCCGATCTCACCCAAATTTAATTATAGGCCAATTACACTCCTCATTTCATTGGCTGAGCTTATAAAATCAGACGTTTGCACAGGGATCGCCAGGCTACACAACTGCATTGTATTCACTCAGTAGGCTCAGCGCACACACCTGTAATCCAACGGCTGAACAGTTGAACAAAAATATTCTCTCGAAAACGTGCGGTTCATTTTGTGACTTATTACACGTGAACATTAAAAAAGTATTCTTTCATGTCGTGTTGCTTCGTTTGAAGAATTCGTTTGAAGAATTAGACCTAACCATTAGATCGCTATCTAAATGCTTCATAAATGTTCACATTGTATACGTTCTCACAAACAGAGGTTTGTTCAAGTACCCATAAATATGTCACTAATTAAATATGTTACCCATAAAACGGCATGCGTCGCCAGTAGTCGTCTCTTCCATTTCTGGAATAATAATAAATTACATCGCACGTACACTTGCGCGCGTGACCTCATGCCTGCATTCATCACGCACTCAATCACTCACGCACGCACGCACGCACGCACGCACGCACGCACGCACGCACGCACGCACTCACTCACGCACACACGCACACACTCATGCACGCACAACACACCAAATTGACACGCATTGACCAGCCACACTTAGATGCACGCATTACGGAAGCACGCAGGCACGCATATTCACGTGTTAAAAAATATGGTGAACATCTTTTGCTGACGTGTAGAGTGTTTTATGACTCGGCGATTATTACGATGGTGAATCGTTTGTCCCCAATGAATGGTTTCTTCTTACGCCAACGGACTACGTCGCCGTGACGTAAGCACTGACCTTAGCGGGCAGGCGCCTGCGGTAATCACATTGATCTAATTACTCTAGTCGGCTTATTGTAAGGTGCACGTCGTGGAATGGTTGCGTTTAATTATTCAATTATGCCTATAATCCGCGGCGCGTTAATCAATGCGGCGTTCTGAACAGCACTCACAAAATATATCAATGGGGATATGGTCGAGTGTTGTGTTTACAATTTATGGAGTTTTCTTAGTAAAACGATTAACACTCAGAACGGCCTTTCCATTACATTTAGCAGCCACTAGAAGGGAACGTTTTTAGGCTATCTCACGTTCACAGTGGACTTGACGACGCATTTTTACAGTAGAAATACACATTGAATCTGAGGTCACGTGTTCGTTTTAAATTTTGGTCGTTTTTTAAATATTATTTTTCACTTATTCTGCGGGAGTCCTCTGATGATGTGTTTTAATGCTATATGTTTTGGGTTGCAGCATTCTGATAACCACACTAGTGCGTGATGCCCCAGTAGGGGTTTTGCACTACAACAAATCAGAAAATAATCAGAAGAATCATCTCAGAAAAAAATCCTTTTTCAATTTTTTCTAAAACCTTCCCAAGCAACACTGAACATTATATTGCGAAACCGTCGGTTCTAAATATTACAACATCCCGAATTTGTAATACCCCCTCCACGAGAAAACCATGCATTATAAATCATCGTTCTCGTGCGAATTGTACATGTCATTGACGCTGTGCTGTGCCGGATTTAGGGCAAAGCGTGCTATGCAGCCTCCAAAATGGCATGTATTAGTCGATACAGTGCCTACACTAAACTGATTTGGCTTGGCCACATCACATTTTGCTTGGCCTTGGCCACCTCTTTTGCTCCTTCGAGGTAGGACGTTACATGGCAAAGAACATATGTATTCAATCAAATTTTCCAGTGAACTCCAGAATACCTCTTCGTTTCTATGTATGTAACTGTAGTATAAACGTGATGATGTCACATGATGCGTCGTTTCCGGACGCGCTAAATTACGTTATGCTCCCGCTCCCCAACTTTTTGACAGGAACCTTTCTTTCGCGGGTTTTCCGGCACTGATTGTATTTTGTTTCCGATATGGAACTAAGTGCTTCATTGTCATCCTAGGCTGAGTGAGGTCGAGCGTGAGTTGGATTAGTAATTATGTGCCAAGTTTGCAGTTTTTATTGTTGACGGCAAGCTATTTGGCATTTGCAAAAGCAAATTAGAAACTCATTGTCAATGTCAACGACATTGAAGGCAGTAGAAGTGAGTAGAGTCGACGTAGTACGCCATTCCCCGAGCGTTCTTGGGTCAGACTTGTGGAAGTTACACTAGTTATGGATATGACATGTGTTCCATTACAGTGATAGGTCGTGGCTCGTGCGTTTAGATCTGCTTATCACCGATCAGTCGATCCGGCTGGTCGTGGAAATCACATTTGGTCAATTACCCGGTATTGCCATTGTCAACTCAAGATTTCACCGCAAAACGCGACACAGGTTTGAAATGTAAACACTATTTTGCCTTTTTTGGACTTAGTATCTAGACTCTAGTCTAGATCTAGTCCGCGGACCGGGATGGTGCATTATTTAATAAACTATAGCGAAACTAGTTTTTAATGTGCTTGTGCGTGTGTGTATGCGTGTATGTGTGTATGTGTGTACATGTCATGCTCCAGAATTGTGTGTGTAACCTCCGCTCTGCCTTCTTTCATTATCTTTTTTGAGACATTTCTTGTTGCTATTGCGGCCAATATTCGGTATTTCTCCACCTTTCCTACATCTTTCTCGTACGACACTTTGTGGGACGTGGTCATTCTTGTTTTAGGCACCTGGCTTTGGCTTGACGGGGTCTAACATAAGAGAGCAACGATTTCCAATATGTATGTTAATTAATAAACGTTGTGCCATAGTTCGCGATATTGATAAAACAATTAACGGCCGATGTGTGTCTACAGTCCCTTATAGCCCGGTCTTGACATAAGCCAGTATGTTTTTTTCTCACTGTAAAGGTAATAATGCAATTTAACAAATGTATTTATTATGTATTTATCCATCAAACAGCGAATTGTATTCGCAAAATACGTGGTTGCATATTCTCCTGCTTCGCTGAATTAGAGAGCAGCGCGTTGATTGGCCATGTTGTCATAAAACGCTAAACGCCGTTGGACAATTCACTAACTCCCTTTTGTCATTGTAAAATACAATTCCATTGTCACTTGCACCCTTCTGCCTTGTCATTTCTAGCGAATCTAACAGCTGTGAATTTTGTTACAATGGTATTAAGGAACATGGTCAAAAATGAGACATTGTGATGCAAGATACAAGAAGCTTTATTTTAACGTCGGTTTACATGCGAATTTGATAACATTAGGTCATCTGAGCTATTTTCCGGCAAAATGATGTTAACTTAATTTCGATAAAAATGTCACTTGCACCCGTTTGCCATTGCACGGCATTGCGGGAGATTTGTGGGGAGAGTTTGGCTGAAAGAAGGTTTGATCAGACAATAAACCCACCCGCAATCCTGACACTTGTTGTTTTTATTACAACTAGCCGCGCTCTCCCATATTTTCATTTTCTTTCGGGAATAAATAATTACTACAACAATAACAACACAAGCAGTACATTATTCATTGATTTAGAATGATTTCATTTGTAATTCTTAGTTTGTGAAAACATAAACAAATGTGAACACAAATATGAGTGGATTCGTTTCATTATCGAACCGGTGTCCTTCCGATTGTAAAACTGAAAGAACCTTATAATAACGCTACGCACACACCTATCGATTTTCAGCACAGACCTACGACTAGTCGACGTAAACTCAGTCGGTCGACTGCATTCAATAGATGTGTGCTGGCATTTACGCGGACGGTCGGCCTTGTTTCGCCGATTAACGCCGATTCAATTGTTGAATCGGCACTCGACGCTAGTTTGCTGTCGGTGTTAGATTAGGACGTATCCGGTGTCTGATGTGACGAATCAGCGTATATCCGATGCCGAGTCGGCTGATGTGTGCTGATTTTATTTCGTAACACGACATTCGTTTGGTAACTTGGCCAATAAGAATTCAACACGTGATCACATGATCTCAACATCAGGCTACGTCCGCGTCTTTTTTAGATTTCAAACCAACTTGCATTTTTTTATTTTTTTTTATTTACTAAAATGGCGAATACCTAACATTTTAGAAAGAGGTAAATAAATATACGTTCTGCTTCCGGTGGGAATCGTCATTTAGTCTTATAAAAAACGCTACCGCTCGAGGCGCCGCTACCGGGCGCATATATAATCTTACAATCCGCATAGCGGCGCTAGCGGTAACTCTTTTTTTGAAGAATTCAATGGATGCGACTGATTCGACTTCAACATAACGTGCTTTTAAATATAAGGTTGCTTGTGCTGATAAAAAACAGTGTTCGATGTTGTGGAATTATTCGCTGGAAGATTACATTTGATTAAATGCTCAAGACATCATCGTGAAGGCTGACTTCGAAGCTCCCAGTGTTTACGATGTAACAGTCTCCTGGTGAGATCGCCGCTCTCTACCGCGCATTTTCCCTTTGTAGAAGTGGCGCTACCATCGTCGGCAGATTGTCGAACAAGTGAGGTGGCCTTCTTAAGACATTTTTGTAGCTGTCCCTTTCCTTTTAGCGTTGTTCTTGCACTAAATGTATATGCGCCTCGTCCGACTCTCTCGCCGCTATATATCGACGTCGACGCATATTTAATTGATTTTATGGAGCCGACGGTCGACGTTAGTCGGTAGGTGCTGGCTGATGTGTGCTGGCAAAAGTTGGCGTTAGTCGGCGGAACTAACTGGCGTTTAGCACCAACTGATTTTTATGCCGACTGCCAATTGAAGTCGGCGTTAGTCGGTAGTAATGTGTTTAGCATTATTTAGCTAAGCACACACCTACCAATTAGTCGGCGTAAACTCAGTCGGTCGACTGCAGTCCGTAGGTGTGTGCTTAAGCCGACGGTCCGCCTTATTCCGCCGATTAACGCCGATTCAAATGTTGAATCGGCAGTCGACGTTAATCTGCAGGCGGCTTTATATAAGGACGTATCCGATGTCGGCTGAGACGAATCGGCGTATATCCGATGACGAGTCGGCTGGTGTGTTCTGTTGTTTTATTCATAACATGACAGTCGACGGTAAGTTGGCCAATAAGAAGGCAAGGCGCGATCATATGGCAGACTGCGACTTAAGTCTAGGCTCGCATCTGTTTTTAGTTTTCTTGCCTCGTCAAACCACACCATTTCTTTTTTTATATTTAGTAACTATAATGTTAAATTGTTTTCTGTCCTATAAATGCCTAGTCGTTGGTCATCATCGTTTTCTGTCGCTTATTTCAAAAGACGGTGCCATAAATAAATAAAATGTCTGCATAATTTAATGTCCTGCTTCCGATGGGGATCGCCATTTTGTCTTATAAATGCTACCGCTCGAGGCGCCGCCACCGGGCGCATATACAACCTTAAAATCCGCATAGCGGCGCTAGCGGTAAATCTATATTTTGACGAATTCATTGGGTGCGACTGATTTGAGTTCAACATAACGCGCGTTTAAAAATAACGTTGGTTGTGCTTTTATAAACCAGTGTCCAAAGCTGTGCAGTTATTCGCTGGAAGATTACAGTTGGTTAAATGCGCAAGCCATATCATCGTGAAGGCTGTCGGCGAAGCTCCAAGTGTTTACGATGTAACAATGTCCTAGTGAGATCGCCGCTCTCTAAGTGGCGTTACAATGGCAAGCAGATTGTCGAATAAATGCGGAGGCATTCTTCAGACATTTTTGTAGCTGTCCCGTTCCTTTTGGCGCAGTTGTTGAACTGAATGTACACACGTCCCTCTCGCGGCTATGTGTCGACGCATCCCTTGTATTGGTGTTTCATAGTCGATGACGTCGGCGGTAGCGACATCGTAATTATGCAACTATCGCTATCGCCAGCCCCATACTCATAATTCATTATTTATAACATTCATACTATAGACAATTACGAGAATTTAATAATAAAGGCGCTAGAGCAAAAACACTGGTGGAAGCAATATTAAAATAACAATCTAGGTCAAATATCTGAGGACGCACATTGAAATCGATTCTTGCAAGGAAGACGACAACAAACTGAAGTATATCACAATTACATATAGTTGTGTTGTCGTCGCCCAGACGCCAAACACCGTTTACTATATTGGTGTCAGAAAAACGTACGCACACGAGCGTTGTAAAAACAGGTTGGTCGTGACGAGTTAGACAAATAATTTGTCAACTAGAACGTAAACTTTCCAATGTCAATTTGACGTTGTGTGAGAAATTGCGTGTTCCCGCTGTGCTAATATCACACAACGGTCGTTTCTGCTTATCCAGAGATTATGCTGAGAGATAATATACGTGTTTCCAAAAATCGACCCCCGACAACGCCCACCCCAACGACTTCACCTAACCGTCTGAATTGTTGACGAACGAGTTTGAACTTCCAGAAAATATCTCTCTTTCTCATGCAATGACTATACAAATGTTATCCTAATTAACTATGCTGACCAAGTTCACTGTGCCCAGACCAACATTGGTGAGATTTCAAACTAGAAATCGGTTTTTAGGGGAGTACCGCAGGGATCAGTATTGGGAGCTATTTTATTCTTAATAATATCAATGATTTTGGATGGTGACATAACAAGCAAGGTGTTGAAGTTTGCGGACGACACAAAAGTGTTTAGGAAAATTAAAGTGATGCAGGTAGACAGCATTTACAATATGATCTTAATAAGTTCATAGAATGGTCTGAGAAGTGGCAAATGCTGTTTAATTGTGGAAAGTGTAAGTGCCTACATACAGGACATGGGATTGAAGATGCACACTATACAATGGGTGGTACTGTACTAAACACTACTGTAAAGGAAAGGGAGTTAGGGTTAACCTATTATACAAAGAAATCGAAGTAATGGTTTGGCAATTGGCCAAAGGCTGGCTGGATTGAGATAGTACAGTAATGACATATAATCATGATAACATGTTTAAATTTCTTACTAGGCCATACTTTCTTACTACAGATGCAGAATCAATTAACAATGCAACAGTGGAACCCCTCAGGTCGCCCAACCCTCTACATCGACCACCCTGCTAAGTCGACCGATTTTTGTCGGTCCCAAATAAAGATATCCTTCATCTTATTTTTTAGCTAAGTCCCATGGGTGGTCGTCTTTGCGGGGTTTCTCTGTGATAGTAACACTAGTTTTGAAATCTACAATAGTTGACAAGTGGTCAAATGGTTTATAAACCCTACCTGGATGCCTCTGCCTAGACTCTAAGTTTGTGAGGTCAATTAATTGCTATTTTAGCGGATGGAATTTGCCAGGTCACTGACATCTCTCTCGGTTATGTTCAACCAGAAGCGGCGGGGGCAACACGTAACAAATTGAGTATTCCCGTCTTCTTGGACTTGGGAATGCCACGTGGTTCTGCCCTTTTGGGTGGAAATTGAACTGTCACATCAAACTTCGCCTTCAGGAAGTCAACTTCGGTGTATGTTTCACCGAAGTCCTCCTTTTACACCATTGTACGCCTACCCTTGGATAATTTAACCTCACAAACCTGTCCTAACAGCGGCATCTTAGTCTTCTGATTTGCAGCAGTGATAATTCGTTGTTTCCTTCGACTCGGCGTGTTTAAATTGTTCTAAAAGACAAATAAAAAAATTAAATATGACTTCTTTGTACCGAAAGTGATGTAGAATCACATAGCAAACATATACACATCGATGAAAAACGGTTTTAAACGGCCGTAATAATTTGGACCATTAAAGTATAAGATTACCGAAAATTGTTCCCAATTTCGGACGGGTATTTTTAATCGAAAATGATGTTTTATAACCAATCCCAATCCGACGAACCATCGAATAGGCCGCATTAAGCCTTCCTTAGGTGATCATTAATTTATTATACACTAAAACGCTATTAGAATGGTCAGAGAATGGGGTCTACATGTATGTTCTAGTGTCTAGGGTGTCATCCGAAAACCGAATAACGCTGCAATGACGGAGCTGATTTGGTCATTTTCTCCTACATTTCCTAGTATTTGCTTATTCAACTAACGTTTTTCAGGGACATGGCCACTATTTGCTTTCTTCTACTTGTCCAGACCATACCTTATTGTGAATCGTCTGGTAAACGATTTATTTACTGAACATTTTTCAATTTCCCGGGCGCAACCATCTTGCTACGGGCTTCAAAGCTGGCATCTGATTGGTTGGCTGAGATACAAGGTTTTACTGTGGCATCCTCAAAAAATGTTGGAGTTGCTAGGTTTTGCCATGGTAATAACTTCGTAATGAAAGCACATATTGACATACACAATACACTAAAAGGAAGTCATATACCTAGTAACTCCAAAAATAATATTTATTCAACTTTGGAATAAAAATGAGTTACTAGGTTCTCGCTTTGCACGGGAGATCTACTGATGGTAGCATGGAACAGGGCGAAATCAACACCCATTTGCAGTGACACAGAGGAGTGTAACAATTTGTCACATACCGATATGATTGTGATGGCCCATTCATAGCAATAATCCACAGAATAAAACACTCTAATTCATGAAACAAGTGCAGTTTCTTGCAGATCTCAATGCCTTATTGAAGTTATGTCATATTTTCCTGTCATTTGTACACACATTTATTGGAAAATAAATGAGTAATGTTTCATACTAGGTTATGCCTTGGTAATAGATATGAGGTTCTTTAGCATTTGCTATGCCAAAACCTAGTAACTCATTTTCCCGCCAAAATAATGGTAATTAGGTCAGATTGATAATTGGTGAAAATTGTGAACCTTAGTGGACATATATTAAGCAGTTAGTACCTCTCCATGAATAGAACAAACTTTAATATTCATAAATTATGTTTTCTTTTGTTTTCTCAAAACAATCAAAAAGTGAGTTACTAGGTTGTTGCTTTGCACGGGAGAAATGTGCACGTGACACAGGCTGTAGTGACTTAGACACAGTGACACTGGGTGATGGGGCGGGCTCGGAGGGTGGCGGGTGTTCTGGACAATGGATTCAGCTGGTAGACTAGCGGATAAACACAGGCAGATTTAGACCGAACCACTTTTCCAAAATGTGGGAGTGAGTTTGGGTTAGGTTTAAGATTAGGGTAAGGTTTAGGGTTAGAGTCAAGGTTAGAGTCAGGTTTAGGGTCAGGGTAATACGTTTTACACAAGTCAAGTGGGGCTCTCATTGCATAGGCCACGCAGCGGCGGCAACCTCACATCCCTATTTTGGAATAGTGGTATTGTCCAAATCGACTGTTGTCGCAATAGACCTTTTCCTCATTCGAGGCCGGGCATGCGCACTGGGCGTGTTTACATTTTTCACCGGAAGTAGGGGGACGCCGTAAACACCACCCTTGCAGAAAGATGGGAGGGAACGATTATTGTTGTGTTTATAACTGCAACAGCCATCGGGTGAAAGTGAAGGAAACAGGGCAAAATCTATCGTTTTTTAATTTCCCAATGGGAAAGAGTGTAAAGGCAAAGCGTCGTCGGTCGCTGTGGATTGGAGCAATTAGTAGGGAGGTCAGACCGATTTGCCGCCCCTTCTGACAACATGGGGAGACAGGGGTCCGGGTTTAGTCGCCGTAATTTATTATCACGCAACATTCCTGTTCTTGTATAATATTTCTTATGTTGTTATAATGTTAGTCTATGATTCTGAGCCGATAACTGATTTTTTGGCGGTGTTTAAAATGTGTTAATGATTTTTTCCCTCTCGGTGTCGTATTTCGGTTTTCATTGTTTACGCCCGCAGCCATATTGGATGACGCTGACAGGCCTCATCTTCAAAAAAATTAGAAAAGTTGTAATTAAAGAAGAAAGATAAATGAACGTGATCGTACAAATATCATGAAAATCCATCGATAAAAAGTTGTAGTAATTAGTAAGTTCAAAAGGCCTATGTTTAACGATGTTGTGTGACTATTTATTTTGGTTGCTTCAACTTGCTTCATACGCAGAAGTGTAAAGAATTGTGTGGACGATAATATGATTACTGTGATGGCTTACTAGTTGATAGCACATTTGGCCACAAAGTCCGTTTATTTTCCATACTACTGCTTTCCAGTGGAAGATCCACTTATCAAACTGCTGTAGGCAAATTTAACACATTTCTACGGCATAGTATATTGCTTATGATACATTGTAAACAAATCAAGTTTAGGTAGTTACCAAATATGCATTTGATAATTACAACAATTTAAATGTTTTATATATATTTGAAATCATGTTTTTGACACCATAATCATGTTATATTACAGCACATAACTGACTTCATCTGGATATTTACTGTGATGCTTGCATGGCACATAACCACCTAAACACGATTTTTGGATGATGTATCATGAATTATAGGTCACTATTCTATATAGAATAATGACCCCCGAAATATATTATAAGTTTTATAGCCATGCAAAAACATGTATTCAGTAATTATCAAATGGATGTTTATTGTGATGAATACATGTATGAATCATGCACGGCCACATAACCATCTAATTTAGATTTTGTTTTACAATTGAGTGTTATGGACAATGGGTAAAAAATATGCCATACAAATATCACCCAACCAACCCTAGCCCCACCTAAAACATTAAAATTGTTGTAATTATCAAATTGATTGATATTTTATAACTACCTAAACTTGATATGTTTTACAATGTATCATATTCATAAGCAATATATTATACCTTAGAAATATGTTAAATTTGCCTACAGCAGTTACGTAACACGTTTCTCTTAAATTATACATGAAATGGAATACTGGTGTTGCTCCAAGTGTTCAACAAAACATGCCCATTAAACAGTGTGAGTTTGAAAAGATCTTCCACTGGAAAACAGTGTAATTGTTATGGAATAGCATTAGCAATGTATCAAAGTACAATTTTGTATAAATATAAACAAAACATTACTCTCAATACGATTAATACTCAAATACATACATAAATAAAGATCCACAAAGTAACACACTGAAAGGGTGGGTAATTTGTCTACACACAGATCTTATCCGGTTAGCAGCATAGCTATATATTGTTGCTCATTTGTCAGTCGATGTGTGCTCAAAGCAGGATCACACATTTCTCTCTTGTCAATTCCAGTACAGCACAATGCCATTGTTAGTAAAACAAATTAATGTATGTCATTAGTGTTGTAAGCAATATATGTAATGTATATAATGTGCATACAAATAATTCAACTGTACATATGTAAAGACGTATAACAGTAATAACCTTTGAATAAACAGAACACTATAATCCACGTGTTGTATTGTTAATGTCTTTCACTTATCAGTAAACATGCAGCAGCAAGTTAATAAGCATTTTCTTATATTTTGTGTTTCCCGGACCATAGCATTATACAGAGACCCGACTACCTGTCTTTTGGAAGGGTAAACCCTATTATGGACAGGTAGCATTATCGGTGGATGTGTAAAAAATTAGGGAGCTACTTTTTTTTCTTCAAAAATCACATATATTATCAGTTATACATATATGTGTTTGTAGTTTATTTAAGGTCATAAAGTACATCTCAACTGGCATACAAGTTAACATCTGACTGATAACAATATTATCCTACATAAATTAATAAGCCCTAGTCATAACATTATTCATACCTGGTACTTGTGTATTTAGTATATTATGTATATTCATAGACTGTATATTTGCAAAGTGACAGCATAGCAAATATTACAATAACATTTTAAGTAAATATATGCAAGCACATATATCGGATCACAGAAAGAAACATGTATCGAGTTTTTTATTTTAGCAATATTAATAAGAATTATTTATAAAATGTGTACATAATAAATTATATACATATACATTATAATTCAACATATACATATATAGGCACTGGAACCTTTGTAACGGGAGCCTTAGTTCCAGTATTTGTAGAATTTGTTGCACAGCACCAATATCAGTTTTATTTGCATTGGTATATCATGTATCTCGCCATTCCCATGTATAATTATAAAACAAATTATGGTGATTTATATGTGTATGAGTTTTTACATGAAATGAATGTATTCTTATCGTTTTACTTGAACATTTTTGGAACAGCATATATACCCTCAGTGTTTATGAAGTATGTGTAAATGCAGCCATAATACAGAGAGGGCCACTTTGACATAATTATCATCTACCCATTCCGTACTGTCTATGACGTGACGTGTCAAGCCTAAAGCAGTGAAGGCTGTCCATATAATGACAGCTTCTGCATATAGCGATTCAATGACACACTGTCAAGATGGTTTATTTGGTCTGCCCAGAGTGCCAGTACTAACATTTGTACATCTACACATAGAACTAATTAATAACACACACAAAACGAACGATTAACCAACATAACACAGCACGCCCCGGCTTATCGCGGTTTGTTTACGTCTGTATGCCGTAAGTACGCATGCATCGGAACTGACGGACGATTAGCGCTGAGAAGTAGTCGTCCGGCTGCCGGACGTTTATCCACAGCTTATTTAATAAGATATACAAAACGATTAAAGTCAATCGGCTCCGCGCGTCCCTAGAGAATGCCTGTCGCTACAGGGAGGCGAAATTGTTTATCCCCCTACTTCCGGTAGCGTTAACTTTAGAACAACAAGCTTGGCTCTGATTGGTTGATAAACGGCGGAAACTTCGAATGAGGAAAAGGTCTATAGTCGTGCGTTAATGGCTCGACTATCGGGGCAATATCACCGGCCAATAAAATATTTAGTTGTGTATGTCGTGCTTTGAATGAATCCGTCTTCGTGTCAATGCCCCGTTCACATATGCAAAAACGCACACAGGTACGCACGCACACATAATACACAAGAAGAGGGCGGTCGCTGCCGTAAACGTTGGAACCAATCAAAATAGGTTTTAAGACAAATTCAGTGCGCAGCGACGCTGCGCATGTCCGCACTTCCGTTTTTATGCTACAATTTAAATACCTTCATGGCAACATAGATTGAGCGTATTTGATATGCGTCTTATTGATGACATGTGACAATACAGAGAGAGAGCCAAGTTGCAAGTGTAATATAGTAACATTTAAGGAAGATACACGTGTGATGGTTTAATTGCCGGTAACGTCGTTGGTGTTGTTAACTCAAGTTGATGACATCTCGAAATGTTTACCGACTCCAAATCGAGAAAAGTCATTAACCGTTTGCTTTTGTGTCGACGCATGAGTGAGCTTGGTTTCTAAGGATTAGCCGCATTACAAATACCTTATTATTATTTGTTAATTACTAACACAATACCAGTCCACATAGTATGTTTCAACACCGGTGATTAGGTATGAATTTGCATAAATTCAACAGTTTAGTAGGATATTAAAAAGAAGTGTAAAAGGACCGATGTAGTACATAGACTAGAGTATGGGCAAGGCACCCCGATTTAGTAGAGCTATGTTTTTTTCTCTATTTACCATGTGCAATACGTTTATATTTTTCTAGTCACTTGTATTTTTTTATATTTATGTGGACATCTGTATGTACTATGACAATCTGAAATAAAGATATTGAAAACACACACGACCATGCAGTGATGCAGAGCTCACTCCTATTGTTACTGTATAATTTCTACTCTACATAAACGACTTAATTAATGCAACCCAAACGTTATATTCAGATGCCAATGACAACGTTACTTAATATAATACTTACTATTATTTGTGATGAACGTTTGACGATGTCGATAATCTTATTACTGATAACTGGACTGGACTCAGGTCTCAGCTCCTGAGTCAGCACTGCCACTGACTGAGTCGACTCGAATTTAGCCTTTTTGAACACACCTTTTAAAGTATGCTTCAGCGCTGCTGAGCGTACCCTTCTCTGGACATCGTCATGCTTGGCTACTGCCGGATGGTGCACGCCACTGCTCATATAATGTCTCAGATAACTGTAAAACAACTCGGAAACTACACACTTTCGCCGGTTAACAAACTGGTTGACACGCGCATGCGAAGAAACGTCAATCGGAACGGTTTTAACGGTGGGTGCCGCGGAGTGGGAAACGTAAACATCCCGCATAGCAACCAAGGCCCGCATCTGACTCGCGCATGCGCAGAAACGTCAATCGGAACGGATTTAACGCCGGAAAAATGTAAGCACTACAACGTCAAACAAGTAGGCTACGTCATAGCGTAACACTGTGACGTATTTATTACGTCACGGCATGTTTACGTCACAAAGGTTTCTTCGCCATGCAGCCGTCTCGGCAAGTTTTACCTTAAAAAATATATGTGCTGCATATTAATGTTCAAATATAATAAGGCTACGTTACCTACCTTAATTAATAACATATTTGTAATTTCACCCATGACACATAAAAATTGCACAAGGCAGAAATTCGCGTATAAAATACCTTTCTGCAGAACAAAGTGCAGACAATTATCTTTGGCGTATGTTGTACTAAAAATATGGAACACCCTTATCTTAGACAACTGTCTACAACATTCTGCCACTTTACTACAGATCTTTAAAAAGTGTCAAATATCTGCTTATGAAAAAATAGTAATATTTTGTTTCTGTTCTGAATGTACTGTTAGTATACGTTGCTTTTCTATAATTATATTAAAACATAATTTAAATACTATTTTACATGTTACACACGTGCATCGATGTATTTAATTTTGTGGTACACTTGTAATTTACTATTTCACTATTTTAATTAACTAGTTGCACTATTATGATGCTGCTGTATAGGTTTTTTGTGTTTATGTTCACGAATTATAATTACATTTGTTTCGTAATTCTTAAAATGCATGAATAAGGAAAATAAGCACTGTTGCTTAAGTGCAATTGATACATTGTAATATGTACTTAGACATCTAAATTATTACCTTACTGTATTATTATTACTGTATGTACATGAAATTATGTATCAATAAAACTATTATTATTATTATAAAATCACAATGGTGATGGTGGTGATGTTGATGTTGATTATGCTAATAATAATAATAATAATAAGAAGAAGAAGAATACATTATTATTTGCCACCAGACAATTAACCATGTATGTCTTGTGAATTAGGACATATTTTTCTTTGAGATAACCAGACTTTGTACTTATTACCTGCCAAGCTTATATGTCGGTTTTGTTTTAAACAGTATTTAATTGGTCATACCCACATTTTCAACAAATACGTTGATTCGTTATCCTACGTAAT
>OZ024860.1:51869357-51879357 GCA_964017155.1 Oasisia sp. SBJ-2009 | reverse complement strand
ACGTATGTCATTAGGACTCGATACCGCGATGTAAAAAAAACACTATTCTGCATTCTGGCAGAACTTATCAATTGGCTGCCCTCTCAACATATTTGGGAAGCATTAAATAATGTCTAGGCAAATATTACTCGCACAGATATATACATCGCGTGTGCGTGTGTGTATTTATATCGTCACCAAAATATCGTCACCAACTAAAAGCCATTTGGCTCGCGGTGGTCTCAAAGTCGAATTCTAATGAAGCAACGCGACGTCTATTTATAGCCACCGCACGTGCCATATTACACAATTTATGACACTAGGCTGACATGTGTGTGTCTTTGCTGGGCACTGCACAGATTAATTAAATAAAACTTGTCTAATAACGCAACTCCAAGTCTATTTATAGCCACCGCACGTGTCATATTACATAATTCATGAGACTAGGCTGACATCTAAGTGCCTCTACTGGGTCTGTGTGTGTGTGTGTGTGCGTGCGTGCGTGCGTGTGTGTGTGTGTGTGTGTGTGTTTGTGTGTGTATGTTTGTGTGTGTGTGTGTGTGTGCGTGTGCGTGTGCGTGTGCGTGTGCGTGTGCGTGTGCGTGTGCGTGTGCGTGTGCGTGTGCGTGTGCGTGTGCGTTGCGTGTGCGTGCGCGTGCGCGTGCGCGTGCGCGTGTGTGCGTTTGCATCTTGAACACAACATGCGAGAATTGTCAGACACGAAAGTGTCGAAAAACTCCGTAATAAAACCTATGTAAAACTTTCCTTAATAAACCATCTCATCATATGACTTTCACAATAGGAGTGAAACGACAAACCCCACGCCTGTGGCCATTAGATACCCTGACATTGTAGCATGGACAAGCAGACATGCAATATGACCCGTATCCAATACGGATTTTGGCGGTTTTTTAAGTGATACGGCCGTACTCCATTTTGATACGGATTTTAGCTACATTTATGGAGACATTATTTTTAATCACATTATGTCCTTGTATGCGTCACAAAACTACAGCACAATGGAATAATCGTTTACTGTTAGTGATTAAGTAAATTGATTCTAAACGAACGAACTAAACCATCGATTAGTTTATTGTAGCGCGTAATAGATGGCGCGCTGTTAAATTTGTTGTTCTGAAAACTGCGGCACGTGGCTCAACGGGTGGGAACGGGGCGCGTGACAGGCGCGTTACTAGTATAAAAAGCAGTACATGAAATGGCGCTCGACGCCGCGAAATCGCCTGTATTTCTGATTTCAAGATGTTGACGCATGCCAGTGAAACTTCGATATACGCGCGAACTGCTGAGATAAATTGTTATTATTTGATGACACTCTGTTTTGCGGTACGCAGTTTAAACGTGCTGGAGTGAACTAGAACGTCGGTAATTTTCCAGTTAACTGGCCTAAATTATTAGGGCCTTTTCCAAACTGTTTTACCAAGTTTTTTTCGATGTGTATGCTAAAACGAAGTCGGATATAATTTAGTTATTGTTTTTTATATCAATTTCATATCATCGAGTCGCCGTAAATAAGCCGATGTCATTGGGCGTGAGCAATACATAGCGCTCCCCAGACATATCACGACCGCAAAGCCAAAGCCAAGGCGATGTCTTGCGATTTGCGAATATATCCCCAAAACTAAGGCTACATCATTAACGTTTTATTCTATATAATGCAGGTATATTTGTTTTCAGCATTTTTTGTTTTAAATGGCTAACTATTTTTTTCAGTTCGCAATTCACACGCTAGGCATCGCCTTTGACAAAACCGGGGTTTAAGACCCCAATGAAACTGGGCTGCGCTAACTGCTCACGCCTTGTGACATCGGCTTATTTACGTCGACTCGGCGGCATTAAATTGATATAAAACACAATTAACAAAATATATATATGACTTCTTTTTTAGCGTGAGTGGTGCAGAATGTCATTCCAAACACACACATATACGTTATGAAAAGGCCTTAATAACTTAGGCGAGTTAACTGGAAGATCTGATTAGTGATACGGCTTGATACGGATTCTTACATAATTTTAGGTAAGAAATACGGATTGCCATCCCAAAAATGTGGCATGTCTGCCGTCCGTCCGTCCGTCCGTCCGTCCGTCCGTCCGTCCGTCCGTCCGTCCGTCCGTCCGTCCGTCCGTCCGTCCGTCCGTCCGTCCGTCCGTCCGTCCGTCCGTCCGTCCGTCCGTCCGTCCGTCCGTCCGTCCGTCCGTCCGTCCGTCCGTCCGTCCGTCCGTCCGTCCGTCCGTCCGTCCGTCCGTCCGTCCGTCCGTCCGTCCGTCCGTCCGTCCGTCCGTCCGTCCGTCCGTCCGTCCGTCCGTCCGTCCGTCCGTCCGTCCGTCCGTCCGTCCGTCCGTCCGTCCGTCCGTCCGTCCGTCCGTCCGTCCGTCCGTCCGTCCGTCCGTCCGTCCGTCCGTCCGTCCGTCCGTCCGTCCGTCCGTCCGTCCGTCCGTCCGTCCGTCCGTCCGTCCGTCCGTCCGTCCGTCCGTCCGTCCGTCCGTCCGTCCGTCCGTCCGTCCGTCCGTCCGTCCGTCCGTCCGTCCGTCATGAAGTCAACTCACAACAGCATAGATGAAGACCAAGAAAGGTGCGGGTGGATAACATCAACCACTGGTCACAGTCGCCACCCAAAGATCTCATCGAGACAACCTGAGATAGAAGTAAAGGTCAGGTTGTATATGTCGCAATATCCGCACCGTACGACTGATCAAAGCACATCACACTGGATGTGCTGTTGAAACACTTCACACTGGGTGTGTTGTTGAAACACTTCACACTGGGTGTGTTGTTGAAACACTTCACACAGGGTGTGTTGTTGAAACACTTCAGACTGGGTGTGTTGTTGAAACACTTCACACAGGGTGTGTTGTTGAAACACTTCACACTGGATGTGCTGTTGAAGCACTTCACACTGGGTGTGTTGTTGAAACACTTCACACTGGGTGTGTTGTTGAAACACTTCACACAGGGTGTGTTGTTGAAACACTTCAGACTGGGTGTGTTGTTGAAACACTTCACAATGGGTGTGTTGTTGAAACACTTCACACAGGGTGTGTTGTTGAAACACTTCACAATGGGTGTGCTGTTGAAACACTTCACAATGGGAGTGTTGTTGAAACACTTCACTGTTCGAATAATTATATCTTCGTAGCACGCGGAGGAATTTTTCTGAAGTTTGGATAGTAGTTAGATGAATATTTAATAAGAAGACCCTGAAAATTCATGTAACTCGCAAGTAGCGCATTATAGCTCAATCGTTTCGAATTTACCGCCCATTGTCAGGAGTGCGCTGATGCAATGACGGCCATCTTGGAGTAATATAATATCAGATTATAATCTAACTGCATCTTTGAACACGATAATATTTCAAAAAAATATTTTCATGTGAATAAATATCTAAAAATATAATCTTTCTAATGTGGTTAATATCCTAAATGTATAAGTTTATTTGAGTATCGTATCACTAATATTGGCAAGTGAACGTGGGCTACACAGCGCGCTGTGCAGGCCAGAGCCGAGGTCACAGATTTGGTACCGTATTAGGAAATTTAAATGTGCCGTAACTTTTTACTGCTTAAAGATATTTAAAATCTGTAAACGGTATGTTGTTATCTATAATACATACAATCGACATGCACCATCATAAACGTGGTAAATCTATTTAGATTTTTTGCCGGTCCCTAGCGCGACGGTCTGCAACATCGAGCGGTCCAGAACGTTGCACATGCGCGCCGAACTGACGTAACCTCAGGTGACATCAGGAGGCCGATTAACTTTGACCCCGTGCCAGAATGTCGAGACTGAGTTCATGACCCCCGCGGCGACAGTGTTACATAATAAATCATTTCTGCGCGCAGCAGCGACGACCTACTTTTCGACCCCGTACGTTGCACTGTACAGTTTGCAGCGCGCACGTGTTCTTTACATTTATCTGCACAACCATCAGGATGCCGAGACGTGTCGATAGAGAATTTAAAGAATACACGGACTGCATAAAGCAGTACATTACCAAGAAGACGCACTTGGCAAGTGACACCCATATGCGAAATGCTGTCGTCAGAGCGATAAACTGTTAAGACACATGGTGACTTGGGGTTACAGTGGGGCACTGTTAAATGTAACAATTATGCTAAAACTGAAAACTATGCTGCCTGATTATAATATTCATTTGACAAAACAAACACCCACACATGGGTCAGTTCAGTGCATGGCTGTTTAACCAGGTTAGTAGTTGTTCATGACAATTCCTTTCTAGAATAGAAATTGAATTATGTAATATATTACTCGAGAAAAGTTTAGCGCATGTAATAGAGCAGTGGTGCAGTGGCTACAATCAGATCTCCGTCTAAGAGGACCCGGGCTCGAACCCTGTGTTGCCCTGTAAAACCTTTCTCCATATCACTCAGCTGTATTAATAATACCTGGCCATAAACAGTGGTGGATATTAGTATATGAATAGTTGTGCAGTATTGCTGAATGCTTTCCAGAGAAGTCAAGTTGGTGTTCAGATGAACAGGTCTGCCAGTGAGTAAAGTGCTTTGAGCAATCTTGAAAGTTGGATATTGTGCTATATATAAACCCATCTTTACCCTTAAATGTGTATTCTGTATTTTGTAGGTGTGCTTTGACAAATATCACTGGATATTGTTACCCATCTGCCACCAGAACCATTGGTTGTTGTTGGCGGCCGACACCCATGGCCACACTGTGGCAGTGCTAGATTCACTGGCACAGAGGCAAAGGCGAGACAAGTTTGTGGCGCTATGGCAGTAAGTGTGTTACCGTCAAATGATTTAGTGCAAGCATTCCTATCGCTTGCATATAATCAACCCACTATCATTATAAAGTCATCTCAAATTACACTCACCTTTTGACAAATCAAGACGTCATATTTGTTTGAAATATAATTTCAAACCTAAACTTCATGCGGTTGCTTACACCCGTTTATGACAACGCTTAATGATGGTTTATGTTGCATCTGTGACGTAAGATTCTCGATGACACAGGCGTTATAGAAATGTTACTATTATTATACAACCATTTTCTTTTACTATCTAGCATAAGATTGGTTAACAAATGCCATAACACTGCTTATTGTGTATATGTGTGTCTTTAAAACTGTTTCACATCCACGTTTTCATTGTTATTGTAAAAGAGGGAAGACATGAATTGTTATCTACTAGCCTTTCAGCCATGTCTGTTTTTGTCGTAGTGATATGTTTTTTGCAAGAGTAGGTAGAGTATAATTATTATCATGTGGCCCTTAATCAGCCTTTACATAAACAAGTCGCGTTATTTTCAATACACTGTTATGTTATATCTGGATTAGTATGGATGTTGTTTCTGAATTAATAAGTTTGCTTTTTCAAAGAGGTGTACATTTGATAAATGTGAACAAAATGTCTGTTCTTCTTCCAGGAAGTACACAGACGTGCGGTACAAAATGTTAGGCTTGCCAATACCTAAGTGGACACCGATAGACATGACATGTGGCCAGCCAATACCTAAGTGGACACCGATAGACATCACATGTGGCCAGCCAATACCTAAGTGGACACCGATAGACATCACATGTGGCCAGCCAATACCTAAGTGGACACCGATAGACATCACTTGTGGCCAGCCAATACCTAAGTGGACACCGATAGACATCACTTGTGGCCAGCCAATACCTAAGTGGACACCGATAGACATCACATGTGGCCAGCCAATACCTAAGTGGACACCGATAGACATCACTTGTGGCCAGCCAATACCTAAGTGGACACCGATAGACATCACTTGTGGCCAGCCAATACCTAAGTGGACACCGATAGACATGACATGTGGCCAGCCAATACCTAAGTGGACACCGATAGACATCACTTGTGGCCAGCAGCAGGACAACCACAGTTGCGGCGTCTTCACTTTGATGGTGAGTAGCATTTGAGAACCAGTGACGTCCTACCATTACTTAGATTTTGAAATTCTAATGTAATTATTCAGACAATACCAATTTTAAAAAGCGTCGGTCCTCTGCATGGTGCTGTAAAAACAGAGGAACGTCTGTTACTGATTTAGGAAAGAAAACGTCATATTATATATGCGCTCTGTTCAAAGCTTAAAATACACATATTTTGTCATATATATTATTTTACTACTGTGTGACGTGTTGTTATAATTAACTGAACAACCACAGAAACGATGTGACTAACAATATTGCTAGGGGACCATAAAGAGGTATTCAGATGATTGCGTTGTTAACACTAATGTGTAATTAATTAACAATAATGTGTTTCTATATTAATTAACAATAATGTGTTTCTATATTTCAGTACACAAAGGCCATCTGCAACGGAATGGAAACAAAAGAAGTAGGGCAGGCTGACGTTATGGCTTTTCGGCACGCGTTGTTGCATGAGTTAATAAATATGTGAAAGTTATCTTATTTAATTGTTATTAAATGCAACGGTTTATTCAAAAAGCTTCTTTTGTTGTTAATGATATTGTTTGCATTTCATTTAACACTACTATTCAACTGTTATGTGACACATACTTACACCAGTCGACATGTTAATAAAGTTATGTAAGTCTTGAATGCATGACTCATTTCCCAAAATATATTATTAAATCATTGCCGAGTTGTTTTGGTAATATTTGCCCATATTTGCAAAACTGGTGGAGGAAAGAGTCTTTTTGAATAACAAAATATAATTCTACAAAACATTCCAATTGGACCACTATACAAGTGTGTTCCATACATGCAAAATAGACGCAAATATATGCCATTATTATTATTATTATAAAAGTGTGATCCACACCCATCCCCTGAAGACATTATTGAACACACTACTAGATGGGCTCTCTATATCATATACACAATTTAAACCGTTTCAAAATTAAAATTGAAAACCATGGCTGTAACGAAGTCATAACATGCACAACGCTCTGAGACAAGGATATTAAAACACTGTTTATAAATAATTACAAGTAACGATGATTGTGAGGTTTTGTTATGTGTATTAATATTAATTGCAAGAAAGGAAGCGCATCAATAAATGGTTAACATAAACTATAATATGCATGGTTCACTCATATGTTAATTCGGCAGTCACCATGTTTACGCTGGTCACAGTAGACGTTAACATTTGTCCTGCATATAAGAAGTCCATAAACAACACTCAACACGAGATGGAACGACATCCTGGACCGGATAGACATTCCAGACTGGCTAGCTGCGGCCGTAACGTCGCGCCAACCTTCGCCGTGAACCGCTAACCTTTTGACATGAACCGCTAACCTTTGACGTGAACCGCTAACCTTTGACGTGAACCGCTAACCTTTTGACGTGAACCGCTAACCTTTTGACATGAACCGCAAACCTTTTGACATGAACCGCTAACCTTCGACGTTCTGGACCGCGACAATCTGCTAATCACAATCGTACATGTTTATTTGTTAGTACATGTATATAATTTACAAGCAGATTGCATCAAAACGAAACGAAACCGTCACAGAGTAAAATTAAATGAACTTGGCGACAAAGACAATTTGTGGTTTGCATTACTCAACTGAAAAAATATATGTTGATTATTCTCCTAACCGTTGATAGGCTGTAGGACTAGGCTGTTTTGGCAGATATTTTATCAATTATAAAACCCGCTTGACGATTGTTTGAAAATTTACACAGGCTATTGTGAAATAACAATCTCAATCAAAACATTAAGTTAATATACCTATGTCTACATATCAATACACAACATATGCAGATCATATATGCCAATAAGTAGCGCTACTACTGGATTTTTGGTATAGCCACTGTAGGCATATCTTCTAGAACACAGACAATGGGACACATCTCCACCAGTGCCTCCTCCGTCATCCGATGTCACCAGCCGACACAGCGCGACACGACGGGAGACGCACCGAGACGTCCTCACTCGCTGATCGAAGCTACGCCTACAGCGAAACATCTCCAAGTTTGGATAGTAGTTAGATGAATATTTAATAAGAAGACCCTGAAAATTCATGTAACTCGCAAGTAGCGCATTATAGCTCAATCGTTTCGAATTTACCGGCCATTGTCAGGAGTGCGCTGATGCAATGACGGCCATCTTGGAGTAATATAATATCAGATTATAATCTAACTGCATCTTTGAACACGATAATATTTCAAAAAGATATTTTCATGTGAATAAATATCTAAAAATTTAATCTTTCTAATGTGGTTAATATCCTAAATGTATAAGTTTATTTGAGTATCGTATCACTAATATTGGCAAGTGAACGTGGGCTACACAGCGCGCTGTGCAGGCCAGAGCCGAGGTCACAGATTTGGTACCGTATTAGGAAATTTAAATGTGCCGTAACTTTTTACTGCTTAAAGATATTTAAAATCTGTAAACGGTATGTTGTTATCTATAATACATACAATCGACATGCACCATCATAAACGTGGTAAATCTATTTAGATTTTTTGCCGGTCCCTAGCGCGACGGTCTGCAACATCGAGCGGTCCAGAACGTTGCACATGCGCGCCGAACTGACGTAACCTCAGGTGACCTCAGGAGGCCGATTAACTTTGACCCCGTGCCAGAATGTCGAGACTGAGTTCATGACCCCCGCGCCATGACATGGGCCCAACTCACACCGCGTCTTCCCAAGTCAAGACTCGAAACATCTCCAACACTGTCACCCGGCCATGACATGCGCCCAACTCTCACCGCGTCTTCCCAAGTCAAGACTCGAAACATCTCCAACACTGTCACCCGGCCATGACATGCGCCCAACTCTCACCGCGTCTTCCCAAGTCAAGACTCGAAAATCGACACAGGTATGATGATGAATCATGAAACTATCGGATTAAAATAAATCACACACATGCATGTACGTGAGCACGCACACGTACAAGCACACGCCCAATAGTCTCAAATCACCGACCACTGCTAAATTACAGCATAGGCAAGTGGGTAAAGAACGAAGCAGCACCCCGGAATTTCGGCTAGGGAGCAGACATGTGGTTCTCCCTCCAAGTTAATCAGAAGTTACTTTGAGACAGCTGAACATATTTGTCACTAGCAGACCCCACTCCCGACAGTGGCGTAGCCAGAGGGGAGCTCTAGCCGGGGGGCCATATGGCTCCCCAATCCCATAATTGTTTGAACATTTGATACTTCATTTCGTAATATTCAACCATTTAACATCATCCCATGCGCATCCACAAAAGCGCACATTTGAGGCAGAAAATATGGTGACGTCAGCAAAAACAAACTGTTTGTTGCTCATTCCAAGTGTACGTAGGCCTACCACGCCGCTGGTAACACATGGCCGCTGACACAAGTCGGAGAACTAATGGGGGTCGGAGAACTAATGTGTGTAAAACGAAATATTTGTAAAACATAAATAAGCCTGGGAATGACGAATTATCAACATTTAGATTAGGGTTATTATGACCTATCCAGTGTGGGCAAACAACAAATTACAGCGACAGCATTGAGGTGGGTCCCATTTATACTCAAATGCCGAAATATTTTATCATACAAATTGCATTTAGTTAAACCAGCATTTCTCGGCGTCGTATCTCACGGACCAGCCCGTTCATAGGCACGCATAGACATTATAAAATGTTGACATTATTGAAAAGGTACATGTACGTATGATAATTATTATATTATTAAAATGATTATGTTCTAATAAATAATGTATTAATTAAGATACATATACTATTATAATGAGTAAAATGTAAAGATAGGCATGTGAAGAGTTATGAATATAATTATTAAATTATCATTATCAATAATAATACATAACTAATAATACATGAGGCGCTTCCATCTAGACGACGCGAAGCCGATGCCTGGCGAAGCCGAAAGCACCGTTGATAGGTTCACGACATCAATAAAAACGGAGTCAATATGGTGCGCACAATTATCTAGTTCGTGAACTACAGCAGGATGAGAATAAGTTCTTCTACGACGGCTTCTACTTGAACTGTTGGTAGTAATTCTGGACGGCATGTTTCAATCATCGATGACAGAC